>CAVLJG010000003.1:8448823-8507335 GCA_963669975.1 Acanthoscelides obtectus | reverse complement strand
ACGCATTCTCCAACGCGCCTAGGCATGATTCTGATCAGGTGGTCAATGTCCTCCTGTGGTATCTCATTCCAGGCAACCACCAACTCCTCTCGAAGTGCTTCTAGAGTCTGAGGAGGACGTTGCAAATTGAGCAATCTCCTACCCATCATATCCCACAGGTGCTCAATTGGGGATAAGTCGGGAGATCTTGGTGGCCATGTAACAATGTGACATCATTATGTTGAATGAAGTCTATTGTGACTCTTGCAACATGTGGTCGGGCATTATCTTGTTGGAAAGTTGGATCTGCCAGGGTGTCAAGATAGGGTAAAAGATGGGGTTCTAGAACTTCGTGGATATAACGCTGCGCGTTCATGTTACCTCTGATGAAGATTAAAGGTGATCTGGAACCATAAGCTATAGCACCCCAAACCATAACTCCAACAGTGTGATGAACATGTCTTTCAACAAAAAACTGTGGATTCCTCCTTTCACCACGTCGCCTTCTAACCCTGGCACGACCATCTTGCATGCCTAAACAAAATCGAGACTCGTCACTAAAGACAATACTGTTCCATTCCTGATCCCAGAGTGACCGTTGTCTGCACCTCTCAAGGCGATTACGTCGGTGTTCTCGAGTTAAAGGGAGGACCCAGTGTGGCCGGTATGAAAACAAGCCAAAACTTCTCATTCGTCGGTAAACACTTCGCATGCCAATAGGTCTTCAGTGTTCTGCAAACCACTCATTTGCAATGGACCTGGTAGTGGAAAAACGGTCCCTTAAGGCCAATAATCTTAGGCGGCGATCTTCACGGTCTGTTGTTCTACGGCGGCGTCCAGTGCCCCTTGCTCTTTGCGTACGGCCTTCTCGAAGCCATGCCTGACAACACCTAACCACACACTTCTTTGCACTCTAACTGCAATTGCCCGAAAAGAAAGTCCAGCTTCCCGAAGTCCCACCTTACGGCCCCTATCAAACTCACTAAGTTGACGAAATCGTACAGGTCTCCGTACTCTAGGCATCGTAACCGATCGTAAAGGATGTCAAGAACCAAAATCCGCCAACGTTGGTTCTTTACTGCGGCTGAAATATTCATTTTTAGAGCGTTAGTGAATTAAAAAAAAGCAGTATAAAAACCGGAATGTCCAACTGATAAGGCTGAAAATTTTTTCACTTGTTATTTACAGTAAGATAAATACATCCACCAACTTTTATTAAAATAAAACCATTTAAACTGGGTGTTCGGATTTATATGTCACTTAGTATATTTTTGTGCACGAGTTTTGTAATTGAAATGCTTTAGCGGCTTATAGGGAGTATCAACGTAGATTTCCTAACAGACGCCAACCTAACCCAAATGTTTTTATGTGTTAATTTCTAAGACTAATATGGAATTGCCAAACTTTCCGGAGCTAGAGGCCATGGTGTCCGGTATACTGTTCAAGAGGGTCTGGAAGTGATTAATTTGGCGTTGGATGATCCTAGTACAAAATGTTCAATGTCTGCAACGTCGCAGTTTTTGTGTTATTGGTTTGATTTTTGTGGTCAGATGGATCGCTTTTTACGAAAAGTGGAACCTTTAATTCTCATAATGAACATATTTGGTCGTCAGAAAATCCCCGTTCTGTAAGAGTCCACTCGTTTCAACACAGATTTTCTAGAAATGTTTAAACGTAAATGTTTAACGTTTAAATGCAAACTTATACTTAGCTTTACTAGAAAATTACATAGAAAATGTGTTAGATGAAGTTCCGCTAGCAACAAGAATACGAATGTGGTATCAGTACGACGCTGCCCCACCGCATGTTCGTCGTGACATAACCGCATTTTAGACAACAATGGTTTGACAGAAACGAACGCGTACATTGGCCTGCGAGGTCTCCTGATTTGAACCCCCTGTATTTCCTTTTGTGGGGCGCTTTCAAACAACTAGTGTATGTTGGTCAGTTACAAGAAAGAATAGATAATGCGTTTTGAAATTCAAGCCACATCAAATTTAGCGGAAATACATTTTTCTTTATTAAAAAGATTCCGCACTTGTATCCATCAGAATGGTGGTCTTTTTGAACATTTATTGAAATAAATCTTTGATTATCTAATTTGCTTTATTTTTCTTTACGAAAACAGTGCAATCTAGGAAAAATACACAAGAGTGATTATTTGTAGCAGATTGAAGGAACAATTCGAAAAATTGCGCGGTTTGAAAAAGCATACCATTTTTATATGGAAGAATAATGCCACTAATCCCCTTAGATAAATCCACATACCAATTACACTGGACAACAAATTTTAGTTTTTTAATTGTATCTTGTGGGAAAAGTGCACTTCTTTGTTAATTTTGGGGCGCTGAATCCAAAAATGACAATGAAATAAAAAAATTAGTTGCGGTTTAGAAAAAAAACTTTTTATTTTTAAGGATATATTAAAAAAAGTAACAAGATTCATATACTTATAAGAATCACTATATGCGCTGTCTTTTTGCTGTTCTTTTATGGATCGTTTCTGGAGCATCTCTACCAAGAGTCCAATAGTAGTCTGCAAGCATGGAAGGATTCCACTTTCCCTGGTACCTTTTTTCCATTGTTGAAATATCCTGATGAAAACGGCTCCGCAATTGTCAGGAAAAAAGTCCAGGTGTGAGTGTAGGAAATGTATCTTAAGAGACATATTACAGCCCATCTTTTGATACGATGACAGCATATTTTTGACAAGGGTTTTATAGTTGTCAGCTTTTCTATTTCCCAAGAAATTAGTAACCACCAGACGGAAATCATTCCAAGCAGTTTTTTCAATACCTGTTAAAGTGTTTTCAAACTGTGTATCTTTCAAAATATTTCGAAAAATACCTTCTTTAACCTTTGCCTCACTTAGTCTTGGAAATTTCTGACGCAGGTATTGAAAAGCAGACCCATCTTTATCTAATGCCTTGACAAAGTTTTTCATTAGGCCCAACTTGATATGCAGTGGTGGTAATAAAATTTTTTTCGAATCTACTAATGGCATATGCTGTACATTTTTTAGACCTGGCTCTAGGAATTGACGAACAGGCGAGTTTTGTCTTGTGTAATGAAGTGCCTTTGCCCGACTGTCCCATTCAGACAAAAAACAGCATAACTTTGAGTAGTCTAGCTGCAGCCCAAGTAAAAATGCAACAACTTTCAAATCGCCACAAATATGCCATTGGTGCTCATCGTATTTTATGCATGTCAATAGGTACTTCATATTGTCATATGATTCTTTCATGTGAACTGCATACCCTACAGGAAGAGATGGTAAAATATTTCCGATATGCAATAACACTGCCTTTAAACTCAATGTTGAACTGTCTATAAACAATCTCCATTCTTCTGGGTTATAGTTTATATTTAAAGCCGCCAGTAAGCCGTTAATGTTACTGCAGAAAACCAAGTTATTCTCCATATTGAAAAATGGTTCTAAGTCTTTGTGGCGTTTACGAAAAACACATACCGAAACATCGTCTTCTAACAAGTTCCACTGCTGCAGTCTTGATCCAAGTAACTCTGCCTTACATTTTGGAAGTTCTAAATCTGTTACAAGATCATTTAATTCTGACTGTGTTATTTTGTGCGGTTGGTGGCATGACGTGCTCGGTATAAAATCAGGATCTCATGACGTTGATGGCATATCTTCTTCCTGACGAATCACTCGATCGCCATGATCTGATTCGTAAGTGTAGGATTCTGGGGGTTTTGGAATAGTATTTTCGTCACTGTGAGGCACAGGTCTCATCGCAGATGGTATGTTTCGGTAGTTGATAACCGATTTTTTTTTCTTGGACATACCTGTGGCTTGTCCAACACAAGGTACCATGCAAAAGTAACAATCATTAATATGATTTGTAGGCTCTCTCCAAACCATTGGGACAGCAAAGCGCATAGACCGTTTTTTGCCATTTAACCAGCTCCTCAGACTTGAAGCACATGTATTACAGCAGATGTGGGGTGCCCACTGTTTGTCTTGATCATCTAGTTTACAACCGAAATAAAGCTGATATGTCTTTGTTATTAGTGGAGTAATAGACCGTCTCTGAGACGCAAAAGTCACATCACCACACACGTAACAAAACTGATCTGGATTGTTTACACACTTTCGAGACATCTTGCATGAACGCTGTCAGCCAACTGAGGAAAAAATGGGTAATATAAAACAATACAATGTACACGTATGTTTAACGTAACACAATCATGCCGATTACGTCATCTTTCCTTGCCGAATATAAAAATGTAGCACGTGCATTCTTGTGAATTACAGTATATTAACACTGTCACAGCAGGAACACATATAATTACCGTATCTCTAAAGCTTGAACTAATATTGAAAAAATAAGTTTCATTCCGGTTTTAGCACATTAAAAATAGTAATATTTTGTTGATTTTATTTAGGATATTTTTTGGCTGTTGATCAGTGTTATCTAATTTATTTTATTTTCCTTAAGAAAACAGAAAACAGAAAATACACAAGAGTGATGATTTGTAGCAAATTGAAGGAACAATTCGAAAAATTGCGCGTTTTGAAAAAGCATACCATTTTTATATGGAAGAATAATGCCACTAATCCCCTTAGATAAATCCACATACCAATTTTTAGTTCATTTCAGTTGACGGTTTTGAAGATATTAAAGATATTCAAACTTGAATCTTTCCAATGAAGCCCTGGAGGAAAAAATGTTACATAGAAGACCCCCTTGAAATGCGGCCCTGTGTATGATGTTTCATTTTTGGTCACGACTTTTGGATCACACTGTATATAAATAATAAATTCAATAGCACTTGGAACAAACTGAGACATCCTCAAATCCTACAGTCTACACTTTTTACATTGATTGGTGAATCTTGGTGGAAAAATCACCCTGTAAGAACCACAGCTGAATAATACGATCCGCGGGTTTTGTAATGGAACCCCTTCCAGGGTTCCACACACGCTCCGAATCTGGTTGAAAGTAAAATCAGCGCCAGCCTGCTTGTCGCAGTCCAGTTTTTACCTGGGTTCGAGACAGTGATCATAAAACAATCATTTAAAAGCACAGAACAGGTGAGTGAGGCGAACGGCAAAACTTGTTCGAAACTAGGTCTCGGTGTTTGGTAATAATATGACCGTTGAATTTTAAAATACGAAACATTGTAATAATTATCTGCCTAAATCCGACGGTTTAATACATACATATTTATAATTGCAATGAATAAGAATGTTCACAGTCACTTGCATTTGAATACATGATAAGGTTGCAAGGCTTTTGGAAAAAAGGCACATTCACCATTTTTGTCAAAAATGGTTTTAATTAGGCTCATCTTTAGTAGATGTGACAAGTTACAGAAAAGTAATGTTTGACATTTTGCGTCATAGTATACTATATACAGGGTTATCCAAATTAAGTGTCCACCATTAGTAACTTTGTTATTAGTGAAAATACAAAGTTGTTTGAATTAGCAAACTAGTAGCATTTTTAACGCTGGTAAAAATGAGAAATAAAAAAAACAATTGAGAGTCGTTATTTTGATTTTTTTCAGTAAAATAACATTTTTTTAAATGGAAACCCCTGTATATTATATTTTTTTCTGTTAAATCATCAAATTTTAAACAAAAAAGCTTACAATAACTTTTCTCCTAGGTTACAAATTGTTGAAGTTATGGCCTCCAATCTGAAACAATTAAATTGTATCGACAAACTTTATTTTCAACATCAACTTATAATCTTACAAAATACAATAACAATTTTTTTTAAAGAAGACGCTCGAAAACACCACCTTGTTCTTCAATACATTTTTGGGCACGTTTTTCAACTGCTCGAACTGTCTTAAGTATGGTCCTACCATCTATCTGGGTTATCTTTTCCCTAACTGCAGTCTTTAACGCATCAAGGTTATCGTACCTTCGCTTGTAAATTTGGTTCTTTAAGTAACCCCACAAGAAGTAATCAAGTGGGTTTAGATCTGGTGATCTGGGAGGCCACTGTATTGGGCCATTTGTTCCTATCCACTGATCATTAAAAGTAGTACTTAGAAAATGATAAGTACCTCTGGAGTTGTGGGCAGGTGCGCCATCTTGCTGAAAATGCAGATGATGTCTACTTATAAGATCCAATTCGTCTAAGAAATTAGTCAGAATTTCTGACATAAATTCCACATATCTTTCACCAGTTAGGGTTCCCTCATAAAAGAACGGGCCAACAATTTTTGAACCAATTATACCGCACCAAACGTTGAAACTGAAACGGACTTGTGGGCCTCTTGGATGTACTAACAAAAGATTTTCTCTTGACCAATAATGGTGGTTTTTTCTATTAAACATTCCAGAATTTGAAAAATTTGATTCATTTGTCCATAAAAGGTAACGAAAGTTATTTACATTTTGGCGACAGAAGCTAAGATACCAATGGCAAAAAACAAGTCTTCTCTCTGGATCCCCTGCCAAAAGCGTTTGAACTGGTCGGTACTTATACGGAATAAATTTGTATTTTTTTAAAATCCTTTGAACAGTACCATAACTGAAATTAGAGTCCTTGAGAATATCTGCTATTGAATTCTCACGATAAGCTTCAAAATATCCAATAACTGCAATTTCCGTGGCCTCGCTTATTATGAATTCTTTTTTTGCCCTTGTTTTAGCAAAAACATTTTCGTTGCCCCTAAATTTTCGATAAAGTCTCAGAAAATATCGTTCATACGGTTGAATGCGAGCGGGATATAATTCACTGTAGTATTCTCTTGCTCTCAAGGAGGATTTTCTGTACACTAAATAGCATTCTAACATATCACACTTTTCTTCATGGGAGAACATTTTTCTTTAAATTAATGACACAATAAAGCTTATAAACAAGTATTTACACTAATATTTGACATTATTTGATTTTATCATTGTTTTCCAAAGCCTTCTAGTTGCGAGTATGTCCAGTTTAACAATTTGTCGCTTATCTTAATGCTGTCAAATCGCGAACGCCATGTTGTTTTCATAGCCGTCTTAATATTATAATACTGCAAATAATTAAAAATATTTATCGTTATTTTGACTTTATTTTTGACTTTAGCGGAAAAGTCATTATGAACTTTTTTGTTTAAAATTTGATGCTTTAACAGAAAAAAATATAATATACAGGGGTTTCCATTTAAAAAAATGTTATTTTACTGAAAAAAATCAAAATAACGACTCTCAATTGTTTTTTTTTATTTCTCATTTTTACCAGCGTTAAAAATGCTACTAGTTTGCTAATTTAAACAACTTTGTATTTTTACTAATAACAAAGTTACCAATGGTGGACACTTAATTTGGATAACCCTGTATATATAGGGTGCTACTTAATGATTCGCCATCATCACAAGAGCGTATTTCTGAACCAAATTCAAGTAGAAAAGCTCATACAAAGCTGGGCCCTAAAAAGTCTGGTTTCCAATATACAAGGTATCAAAGATTAAAAAAAATATTTTTTTACAGAGGAACATAAAGTATATGGACACAGAAAATCAAAAATATGCTCGTAACAGAAAAGAATTTCCCAGAAACGATTTGATCTTATTTTAATATCTTTCTGATATGTAATGAAGTTGTCGTTTTTTTCTTGAAGACAAAGCAACATACGGAGAGAGACAAAAGATTTGTACCAATAGCTGCTTAATCTGAAAAAATCATAGAATCATTTTAGACAACAATGGACTGGCAGAAACGGACGCGTACATCGTCCTGCGAGCTCTCCTGATTTGGACCTCCTGGATTTCTTTTTTTGGGGTGCTTTTGAATAACTAGTGTATGCTGAACAAATTAATACTGTTCATCAGTTACAAGAAAGAATAGATAATGCGTTTCATTCAAAGCTTTGATTAACTAATTTGTTTTTTCTTATTTTTACGAAAATAATGCACTCTAGGAAAAAACATAAGAGTTATTTGTAACGAATTGATGGCAAAATTCTAAAAATTGCGTACAAATTATGCAACTAATCCCCTGTCTCTCCGCCACTAGTGCGCGTTAATTTTAGGTAAAGACTTTTGAATGTGGTCAGTACTTAGGTTGACATTTTTGAAGATATTAAAAAATTGTTTCATATTCTTAAACTTCAACACCTCTCGAGGAAAAAATGTTACATACGAGTAGTATGTGTGGTCCTGTGTATGATGTTTCATTTTTGGTCACGTCTTCTGAATCACCCTGTATATAGATTATAAATAACAATGCTTACAGCTTATATATACAGGGTGTTTCAGTTTATTGTTGCATAACATTAAGATTCGATAGAACTTTTAAAATTAATGCATAAAGTCTATGTAAACATGGGTCGAAAAATGCGTGGCTTCCGAAATACAGGGTGTTTAAATTTACCTTTTAAAATAGTTTTTTTTAAACATTTCGAACAATATTTGATGTATAACAGTGAAAATTGGTATGCAGGCGTTTTTTGGTACGACAAAACGAACCATGGGCATAGTTTTACTGTAGCTGCTAGAGGGCGCTCTCTACTGTACCTGTAGTGTATTAAAATGACCGAAAATTTTTTCTTAGTGCAATTTTTTGCTGTTTGAATAAAAAAACTGATTCTTCGCACTTTTCTGCATAAAAGAGCTCTCCTGTGAGTTTTCGTTATAGTCAGCCGTTTTTGAGATATTTCGATTTTTAAGGTTCGATGCATTTTTAATTATTTATGGGAAAATACATTTTCGATTTGGGCATTACAAGTGATTAAGATGATCGTTTATATTGTGTTTTTAAACACAGCAATAATTCCTAACTCCAAATAAACACAAAAAACAGAATATTAATTTGTTTAATTTTCCAATATTATTTTTATCAAATTAAATTCATTATTTACAACTAAAATGCTATTGGATAGTTAGGACAAACATACAAAATCAAAAGTAGTTGCTCGAAATGTAAACCTAATTGTTCAATACACAATTCACATCTACGAATGATCGAACGTGGTATAGCATTATTCAAATAAGGCCTTATTTCATCACATGCATTCCTGATTCTGTCTATTAGCATATCTCTTGTAGTTAGGGGAGTTTGATACACTTTTTCTTTTAGAAATCCCCACACAAAGAAATCTAATGGATTTAGGTCAGGGGATCGTGGAGGCCAGACGACTGGTCCTCCACGGCCGATCCATCTTTCTGGATAATTTTCGTCCAGCCAGTTTCTAACTATTCTCGAATAATGAGCTAGACAACCATCAAGCTGGAACCAGGCCAATCTTCTTAAATCTAACATAACATCATCCCAAATATTTGCATGTTCAGCCTTTAAAAATTCCAAGAAGGTCGCAGCATTTAACCTTGCAGGCAAAAGGTAGGGTCCAAATAGGCGATTACGGTAGATACCAATCCACACGTTCACACTAAATTCATGCTGAAAATTTCTTTTCCGAACTGCATGCGGATTTTCATGCGACCAAATATGTAGATTATGAAAATTTACCACTCCACGTCTAGTGAAGCATGACTCATCGGTTCATAAAACGTTACTTAAAACTCCCTATTATTATCAGTTCTATCAAGAATCCACTGACAAAATGTGATCCTTCGTTCTCCGTCCCCTGGCTGTAGTCCTTGCACAGGTTGCAAATGGTGAGGACGTCTATGGTCATTTCTAAGAACACGGTGAACATGGCTTGCTGAAATTTCCAAGGCACCAGAAACTCTCCTAACACTTGTGGTCGGAGCTCTATCAAACTCACGCAGAATCGTACGGGTAAATCTGCGCTGACGAACATTTATGTTTTGATCCCTTGGGAGATTTCCAAAACCATTTTCAATTATTTGGCGATGCACTCTTACAAATACTGAGCGAGTTGGATGTCGTCTGTTTGGAAATCTTCTTGCGTATTCTCTGGCTGCTTCTGCTACGTTTCCATTTACAAAGCCATACACAAAATGAATATCCGCTAACTCTTGATTGGAGAATAAAAATGGCATTTGTATAAAACTTACAAAAAAAAAACAGGTAAAAGAAACTAAATTTCGTGCATTCACAATTGCAAAAAAACGTTTCAGGTTTCAACAGACAACAAAACTAACTGTGAAATTGAAAGCAGAATTAGCTTTCAATTTCAAAAATATTTGCAGGCACAGCCTGCTTCTAAAAATTATCGAGATATTGACTTTTTAACGTTATTTTATCATAAATAATTAAAAATGCACCGAACCTTAAAAATCGAAATATCTCAAAAACGGCTAACTATAACGAAGATTCACAACAGAGCTTTTTTATGTTGAAAAGTGCGAAGAATCACTTTTTTTATTCAAGAAGCAAAAAATTGCACTAAGAAAATTTTTTCGGTCATTTTAATACACTGCAGGTACAGTAGAGAGTGCCCTCTAGCGGCTACAGTAAAACTATGCACATGGTTCGTTTTGTCGTGCCACAACACCCTTGTATACCAATTTTTACTGTTATACATCAAATATTGTTCAAATATTTAAAAAAACTATTTTAGAAAGTAAATTTAAACACCCTGTATTTCGGAAGCCACGCATTTTTCGACCCATGTTTATATAGACTTTATGCATTAATTTTAAAAGTTCTATCGAATCTTAAAGTTATGCAACAATAAACTGAAACACCCTGTATATTTAACTTTACTGTGGTTGTCTATTTTGAATTTTTTTCTGTTTGATATCCTTAATTTGTTAAATCAATGAATATGTTGATTATCTGTGCTAAGGCAAGCGCCAAATGGCAGAACTTGTTTTAAAGTAGGTCTTCGTGTGGTAACAGTTAAATTTTGAAATCCGATATTATTAAGCGCGTAATTATTTATTATAGATCATCACTGCCATAAATGCGAAGAGCGATTTCTTTGCGGTTTGTTAGTTGACATTAGTCGGGTAAAAGTCACGAGGAGACTTTAAACTCGCTTTGATCTTTTGACGTTGTTAACACCTGGATTTTATAAAGGTACAGTCGTTGGAGATTTTATTTATTTGAAAACTTTGTCAAAAAGATTTGTCAAGGGGACAACTTTTAACCAAAAACTGCTTCACCCCCTTCCACCCTCTGCCCCCCACCCAGGGTCATCCCCTTAAACATTTTAAATGACCAGGGATATTGAGTGATGGCTTGTTTGAAAGGTCTTTCGAAGTCTATTATTTTGACGTTTGATTTTTCAAAATCGGTCGATTCATTTTCAAGAAAATTAGAAAAATTATTATTTATCTTAATTTGTTCAGAAAGAGAGAAAATATCACTTTTTATTCCAATAAGTGTTTAAAATGTTGCCCGTTAGGGTTTGCCAAATCTACAATTCGTTTATAATTTAAAACGGAAACTACCAACATAAACAGAGCAATTCGGAAGATTAGACGTGGCAACAACCAAATAATAACCCGAATTTTTTTCCGCATTCTTTTCATTAACATAGATATCCTGTGCGACTTGTTATCCCAGCTCCAACACTTGGTACCAAGGACATGTTCTAGAAACAACACCTTCTTTTTTGATCCAGTGGAAATGCCAACTTTGCTTTAAAATCTCCTGTAACAGTCAACAGAATATGCAGTATTTGGGATATATTTATGAATTCTCTTTCTCAAATCAAGATCGTTTTATGGCAGCACCGTAAATAGCATTATACATGTTATATGATGTGTTTCTTTACTCTCTTAAATTTTAACAAATTAGTATTGTTTTTTATTGTTCAATACTTTCACCTGCAAATGGAATTATAAAAATTCTGATGGGCACTAAATGCCTTTATTATTATTACTACATTTATTTCTATCTACAGAATGTCGCCGCTAATGGTCTCAACGCTACTTCTTCTAGGCGTATCGTATGCCTACGCTTACTCTGCTGGTGCCCCAGAATCCGTATGCGAAGACATGCTTCCTAAGCATCCCGTCGATGCTCAAAAATCCAAAATGCCTTACAAGATCTCTGTTAGCAAAAACCAAGTGAAGGTGAGCTAGAAAAAACCTTTTTCCTTTTGATTTAGAGATAATAGAATAATAGAAATACAGCAGACGCTCGATAACGTAAACACGGGATAATGAAAACTTGCGCTAATGTAAACACAAACCTCGTTCTATAGGATCAAACGGAACGCGCGATAACGTAAACAATGTGTACGCTCGATAACGTAAACAACTCTCGGCGCACGGAAACAGCGCGACGGTAAAATGCTGAAGCCTCGATGATTTATGTCGGGCGTCGGGGAGTCCCCGATTTATGATGTAGAGTGTAGGGGATTCACCTCTGCGATAAAATAGGACAAACTCGGTCAGTCGTATGATCGTTTAGGATACGTTTATACGTACGTATGTATTTCATTTTTGAACTTAAGTGAATACATTGCACGCGTTAATATATTTTACGACTATGGCATCCACATCTTATAAAAGAAAGTGTTTAAATTTGAGTGAGAAAGTGAAAATCATAGACGAAGTTGCACTAGGTGCGGGAGTGACACAGTTAGCAGAAAAATATGGAGTATCGAAAGCAACAATCTGTAAAATTAAGCGTATGAAAACTCAAATTTTACAAAGAATGTGCAATACATTTGGAGGTCCGGGAAGAAGAAAAACTTTAATAAATGCGAAGGCACCTAAAATGGAAAATTCCCTGTATAAGTGGTTTTTAAAACAACGGGAAAATCATATCCCAGTTAGTGGCGAAGTACTTAAACAGAGAGCGAGACTGTTAAATGAAAAACTGAAAGAAACTGAAAATTTCGTAGCTAGTGATGTCTGGCAACAACGATTCAAAACAAGATATGGAATTCGACTGCTGTTTATATCTGGTGAAAAATTATCAGCACAACCAGAATTAGTGCAACCATTCAAAGAAAAATTGATGAAAACAATTACCGAGCTAGATTTAAGAATGGAACAAATTTACAACGCAGATGAGAGTGGCCTTTATTGGAAAATGTTACCAGAGAAAACCTATGCTGCATCATTTGAAAAATCTGCCGGAGAAACAACGAATAACGTTTCTAGCCTGCACTAATGCTAATGGTTCACACAAAATAAAGTCACTGGTAATTGGGAAAGCAAAAAATCCGCTCTCATTTAAAAATGTTAATATCCCTGTTGATTATGACTGTTCAAAAACCGCTTGGATGACTAGCAGTATATTCCTGAAATGGTTCCACATAGGCTTTGTCCCTCAGGTATGACAATCAATTATCACAAATGCTCTATTCATAATTTGAAGATGTGTTTTCAATTTGTAGGTAAAAGGTTTCCTAAAACAACAGAAGCTTCCAATAAAAGCGTTGTTACAATTGGATAATGCACCAAGTCATCCTCCCGAGCAACAACTGAGGATGAGGGATGGGTCAATTTTCGTCATGTACATGCCGCCTAACGTAACACCGTTAATTCAACCGATGGACCAGAATATAATAAGACTCACCAAACTATACTACAGGAAGTTTCTACTTTCGTCTGTCTTATCAAAGAATCCAGAAAACTTATCTGAGGCTTTAAAAAAAGTAACATTACGAGAAGCTGTTTTAGATTTACATATGGCCTGGAATGAACTTAACCAGCAAACTATTCAAAAATGTTGGAACAATGTCTTTTGTACCAATAATGAAGATGATGAAGAAGACGATGTCTCCTTAAGCGTAATTAGAGAACATTTGCGATCCAATAATGATAATGTTATTAGTGTGTCATTGGATGTTGTTGATTTATTGAACAGTGAATCCCAACATTGTTTGTACTCCTGCTGATATTAATTTATGGAACGAAAATAAGCAGACGAATGATGCTGATAAGGAGGAGGATATGGACAGTGAGGATGATGAGAACGATCCCATTGAAGTCAGAAGTGTAGAGACTGACACGCAAGCTATACAAGTTTTTAACCAAGCTTTAGATTGGGCTGAAAGAAAAGAAGTTTCGTACACGGATATTTTAGTTCTTCGTAAATTACGGGCGCAGGCATTGGAAGACAATGCTAAGCGCCAATTTACGCAGACAAAAATTGTTAATTATTTTTCTTCTTATTAAAGAAATACTTATCGCTGTTAGAATATTTGTTTATTTTGTTATAAATAGTATGTATTAAACGTTTCTTTTAATAAATCAGATATTATATAAATCACGTTCGCTAATGTAAACATTTCGATAATGTGAACCACACTTGGATTAAATTAGTTTACATTATCGTGCGTCTGCTGTAATACAAAATTTGTATAAATACATCAAACAAATATTTCAGCATTAGAGCATCTGTCGTGGTCATCTAAAAACGGTCACGATTTGGAATAGCCCAAGCGTTTTGTACATTCCTCCTTAAAAACTCATAAATGGGATCTTTGCAGTAAACTTAAATTCTCCTGGACTATTCCAAATCTGAACTTGTGCCTTAGTGCGGCTGTACACGTACGGAATTCCTATTCGAAATAGCCCATGACAACTAGACATTTTTTGGTAAAAATTCCAGATACAGTTTTTAAACGAAGAAAAGTTTAATTTTCCTGGGCTATTCCGAATCGGAATTCCGTATGTATTCGGCCGCGCTTTGTACATAAATTTGACACATTAAAGTGCCACAAAATTCTACACTTTATTTATATAGTCAAAATCACGAAAGATACCATAAACTGTGCTGAAGTAATCAATGGACGTACGTCGATGATAAAATCATTATGTTATGAATTTATATTATGATTTTGCGAAGTTAGGTTATTTCACTGATTATTTTTATTTTCATTTTATTTCATGGTTTTAAGTGATTTCTTAATAATAATTTTAGTGGGGAGTTTTTGTTTTGAAAGAACAGTTATGAGTGGAATACACCTTAAGACATTAGCACTAAAGACCAAAGTATTATTCGAAAACAACCTAACCTGTTTTAACATAACCTAACTATACATCTTTCAAATATGATCGATCATGCAACATGAAATTAGGAATACAGTTTGTTTAGACAATAAAAATCTGTTTGTCTCTGTCTAACATATTTGAAACTTCATTAAAAATATTCACAAATCGCAGTCGTTTGTCTTTACTACAGACTGAAGTGCTGACTTAGACGTCATCTTTCGTGATTTCGACTTTTTTGTATATCACAATTATTAAAAAAGTGTTTTGACGAAGATTGAATTTGGAAAAACTGAAACGAATTCAGGTACCTTTTGATGAAACTTTTGTCCTAAATATGGATAACTAAGATTTTCACATTGTTATGTAGCCTGGTGAACCAGTGGAGATTACTATCAGTGGAAAGTCCTTCAAAGGTTTCTTTTTGCAAGTAAGAGATGACAAAGGAAAACCAGTTGGTGAGTTCCAAATTCCTGACAACGATAAATACGCCAAGACTGTGAATTGTCAAAACAGCAAAGCGGTAAGTTATGTTTGGATTCACTGCTTCTTTTTGTTGCTTTTAAATGCATGAATGAACGTACACAAAAACCGCAGTGCTTACGTGTATACAGGGTGTCCCGAAAAAAGTGTGCAATATTCTACCAGCGGTTTCTAGAGCTTAAAATAGGAAGAAAAGTTTATATAAACATAGGTCGACAAACGTCTCCTAACGGCGCTACGGTCTTTTAAAGGGGCACCACTGAAGATGGTTTTTCCTTAATAGTTCCGAAACGTGTTGAGATAAAGACATAAAATTTGGTATTCTAGCCTAGTTTTTTATGCTGGATTTAAAAATGTTAACAATTTTAGACATTTTTGTTTGGAAGCGTACGTAACAGGGACGGACTCAGGTTATTTTAGCCCCAAAATTTTTGTGTGATTCTATTTTTGAAATTCAATTCTAGAATTTGAAAATTTAGGATTTTCTACATAAAAAAGGTACTCTTATTGAATATCGATAAATTGTGTTATTTTTGGATAAAATCAAACTAAAGAATTTGTCACGTGATAGGAAATGTCCTGCGAATTTAAATGAATTGTTGATTATGCACAGTTAGCCATGACTGCAAACAACAGTTGTTTTGATTTGTTATGATTTATTTTGACGTTAAGCTGACATTGTTAGCAGTGTAAAATTACTAGAAACTTTTATTAAATCGATTTAAAATGCCAAGATTTACAGACAGAGAACTGACTGACATGCATTTTGTGTACGGGTTTTCCAATGGTAGTTCATTGGCAGCCGTAAGAGAATATCAAAGAAGATTTCCCAATCGCATACTACCTGGACGTCGAATGTTTACTGATATTCACCGGAATTTGTCAAACCATGGAAATTTTCAGCGCATGCAGGGCTCAGGAAGGCCGCTGGGAAATCATCGTATGGGTATTGCTTTAAATATGTTTGAAAATAATCCGCAAATAAGCATACGAAATGTTTCACAAAATATGGTAATACCTAAATATATATTTATGTAATATTTACCAATTAATAAATTAGTTTTTTCGTTGCCATGGATAATTATTCAAGAATTCATTTAAATTCGCAGTACATTTCCTATCATGTGACAAATTCTTTAGTTTGATTTTATCCAAAAATAACACAATTTATCGATATTCAATAAGAGTACCTTTTATATGTAGAAAATCCTAAATTTTCAAATTCTAAAATTGAATTTCAAAAATAGAATCACACAAAAATTTCGGGGCTAAAATAACCTGAGTCCGTCCCTGTTACACATGCTTCCAAACAAAACTGTCTAAAATTGTTAATATTTTTAAATCCAGCATAAACAACTAGGAGGGGATGTTTGTCGACCTATGTTTATATAAACTTTTCTTCCTATTTTAAGCTCTAGAAACCGCTGGTAGAATATTGCACACTTTTTTCGGGACACCCTGTATAGGTTTTAAGCACCATATGATCTACTTTACGGCTACTTCATACATTATCCATTTCATTGCACAGACATCGCAGCCGATCTACTTGACAGCAATTTTCAAAAAAATAATTTATTACATGTACAGGGTGAACGAAGAAATGCAGCAGCCTATTACTAGGGAAGTAGATGTTAGACAAAGACGAACATTTGAGGTTTCAGTAAAATATTTTCAAAATCGTGTCTCTTCCGATTATACAGGAAGACGATAAAAACTCGCTTATGTAAGATCAGCGTTTATTAGCGTAGAAAATGAAATACTTTGCACTTTTTCTTATAGAAAATCGTTTATATACTAAGTGACATATAAATCCGAACACCCAGTTTAAATGATTTTATTTTAATAAAAGTTGGTGAATGTATTTATTTTACTGTAAATAACAAGTGAAAAAATTTTCAGCCTTATCAATTGGACATTCCGGTTTTTATACTGCTTTTTTTTTAATTCACTAACGCTCTAAAAATGAATATTTCAGCCGCAGTAAAGAATCAACGTTGGCGGATTTTGGTTCTTGACATCCTTTACGATCGGTTACGATGCCTAGAGTACGGAGACCTGTACGATTTCGTCAACTTAGTGAGTTTGATAGGGGCCGTATAGCGGGACTTCGGGAAGCTGGTCTTTCTTTTCGGGCAATTGCAGTTAGAGTGCAAAGAAGTGTAGACAAGTGGTTAGGTGTTGTCAGGCACGGCTTCGAGAAGGCCGTACGCAAAGAGCAAGGGGCACTGGACGCCGCCGTAGAACAACAGACCGTGAAGATCGCCGCCTAAGATTATTGGCCTTAAGGGACCGTTTCTCTACTACCAGGTCCATTGGAAATGAATGGGTTGCAGAACACGGAAGACCTATTGGCATGCAAAGTGTTTACCGACGAATGAGAAGTTTTGGCTTGTTTTCATACCGGCCACACTGGGTCCTCCCTTTAACTCGCGAACACCGACGTAATCGCCTTGAGTGGTGCAGACAACGGTCACTCTGGGATCAGGAATGGAACAGTATAGTCTTTAGTGACAAGTCTCGATTTTGTTTAGGCATGCACGATGGTCGTGCCAGGGTTAGAAGGCGACGTGGTGAAAGGAGGAATCCACAGTTTTTTGTTGAAAGACATGTTCATCACACTGTTGGAGTTATGGTTTGGGGTGCTATAGCTTATGGTTCCAGGTCACCTTTAATCTTCATCAGAGGTAACATGAACGCGCAGCGTTATATCCACGAAGTTCTAGAACCCCATGTTTTACCCTATCTTGACACCCTGGCAGATCCAACTTTCCAACAAGATAATGCCCGACCACATGTTGCACGAGTCACAATAGACTTCTTTCAACATAATGATGTCACATTGTTACCATGGCCACCAAGATCTCCCGACTTATCCCCAATTGAGCACGTGTGGGATATGGAGATTGCTCAATTTGCAACGTCCTCCTTAGACTCTAGAAGCACTTCGAGAGGAGTTGGTGGTTGCCTGGAATGAGATACCACAGGAGGACATTGACCACCTGATCAGAAGCATGCCTAGGCGCGTTGGAGAATGCGTAGCACATCAGGGTGCATCCACACATTATTAAAGGTCAAAGGGCTTTAAAGCAGTGCAATCATTTTGAAATTTTTATCATTTACTTATTATGCTTCATTAAGTACTTATACAAAATTTTATTAAAATAAAACCATTTAAACTGGGTGTTCGGATTTATATGTCACTTAGTATATCTCGATAATAATGATATCTTAGAGAAAAGTTCATAGATGCTTTAAAACGACCCAAAAATCCAACAAAAAAAACTTTGTAGATCATAAACCACTTTTTGGAGCTTGTTTAAACAATGAAATGACGCAGTTTTGGGACTGACATGTAGATTCGTTTAAAGGGTCCTTTTGAATAAAATTACCCAAAAACCAAATCTGAATACTTTTCCGAGTGGCTGTGAAGATACTTCCTGTACTATAACGGAACTTGCTCTTCTCAGATCTCTTTCTTAATACCACCGAAACTTTGTTTCTAAAAATTTTCAATCGACTGTTTATGTAGAGAACCCTGTATGTCAGTTGGAATCCAGAAGGTGAAGCCCCTAAGTTTTCAATAACGAACATTGACGAATTGCATAAACACATTATCTACGCATTATTCAACAAACAATCGGAAATGAAACAGATCTGAGACTAATGTAAAGACAAATCTAATAAAAGTAAAGCCCTTGAAAAGAACCAACGGCAATGACTTCTAGATTTACCATCAGACACATTCTGGTACAGTCGAATCATTCTTACTCAGCATTAGGTGCATACGTTTTTTTTTACGTAAAACCAAATTAAAATATACGAAAAAATAAATTGAATAGCCACAGATGGCTTGACCATATTTTAATCTTTAGACGGTGAAGGTTAACTTTGTTGAGATCAATAGTTTCAATGAAAAATCTATGACCTTATCAGAGGTATAGTTGAATAATTATAGTGCCATATGTCTATCGTATATGGTGGCAAATATAAATTGTAAATGTTAACTTCTTGTTCAGACGTCAGTAGCGTAGATAATTGATTTCCGTGAAACTTTTTGCTGATTGGGTAACAAAGAAAACGGTCAACATGTTTGTTATAATAACTAGTAATTAAAATCGGGGTTCCTCATGACAAACGCCATAAAAAAAATCGCTTCCTATAGAAATATATTTTGATATGATTTTACTTCCCAGGAAGTACTGCAGTCACGAAAAATTAAGAAAGTTTTTTATATTTACGTTACTACAACGCCTAGAATAGAAAATTGTAGGTTTTGAAAACCGATTCAGTGGCGGCGAAGCTAGGGACAAAGATCGAAGGAAAACCTCAAACGTGTCAGCGCTGCTGATCATTTTCACAAAAAAAAAAAAATGTAGAAGTTGAAAATTGGAGTTGACTGCTATAGGCGGTAGGGGGTTGGACTGGTGCATATTTGGTATCGTGGCAGAAGTCTTATTATTCACAAATTTGTGGTCTAGGTAGAATTCTCAACTGTGACTCCAACAACTACTCAGAAATACGCGATATCCTTTACCCGCGGTGGGTCCGATCCGAATTTAGCGAGTCGGCGCTGCCCCAGGCTGCAGTGTGAACGAAGTCGTCGACGACGCGCGACGATTTAACGATACCAGTTCGCACGAAACCACGGATTCGGGAAAAATACGCTCCATTATTTTTTATTTATTTTGGAAGACCCTTTTGCAATTTCATTTAACGTATTTTCTGGAAGCCTATACAATGCAACTCAATAACAAAAACAAATGAATTTTATTCCAATATATTTACATAATTCTCATTTACCAAAGCGTGAAGAAAACGGTTATAATCAATTAAGAACAAAGGATACAAAGAGCAGTGATCGACCATCTCTTGTTATCCAACTTGTTCATATAATTTATTCTTTCACATAATGATCATATGTAAATGGCGACAGCAAGGTTAAACAAGAAAAAATCTTCGAGCACTTACTCAGCAGTTATTAAAATTTCACAGTGACGTACTTTTGGAACGCACAACAGGATTTTTGCAATTACACACATTTATGGTAATGAGTATATTATTACATCGTTAGGAGCTTTTATCAAGATTTTTTTATGGATAAATAAATTAATTGCATATCATTTTTGGTTCCAAGGACACTAATTGTGCGGGAATCTATTGTCTGCTATTAATTTGGCGACAATATTTGCAGTTTAGCGTTTCTAAACTTGCTAGACTCCGAACCACTGGCCTAACGAGGTGGAAAATGATTTCAAGTCCGAAAACTAATCATCCAGAACAATATCCGGATCTCAGGCCAATTACTTTATTATGCTTTCTATCAAAAATACTCGAAAGAGCTGTCTACTCACTACTAGTGGAGTTTTTCGAACAAAATCACTTATTTCCTCTACATCAGTCAGGTTTCAGAGCTGGTTACAGCACTACTTCGTCTTTGTTACATCTTACTGATTCCATCATTCACAATTTAGATAATCACATCAACACCGTCTTGGTACTGTTAGATTTGTCGATAGCCTTTGATATGGTTAATCACCAGATACTACTGAGTAAGTTATCTCATTATGGAATGTCAGATATAGTTCTAAGGTTCTTTGAGTCATACTTGCTAAATCGTCAACAAACAGTGAAAACTGATCAGGGAATTTCCTCCTCTGAGCCAGTTCCTTCAGGAGTTCCTCAGGGCTCAGTATTAGGTCCCTTACTATATCTGATTTATACGATATACTGTAGTATGCAAACTTATGCAGATGATACTCAGTTAGTGTTTGGTTTCGATCCACCATAGGTTGATGAAGTTTCTTCTAAAGTTAATTTAGATTTGGCTAACATCAGTGATTACTGCAACAAACACTGCTTGAAGATCAATCCTAATAAAACTACTGCAATGTTGTACTGTTCGAAGAACTCCTACCGTGAAATGAAGCAGAGGATTTGTGTTGTTTTGGATGAGACACTCATCCCTTTTGTGGATTACGCCAAGAATCTCCGTGTTACCCTTGACTTAAATATGAGATTCGATCGGCATGTCTCTTTCTTATCTAGGGTAACGTACATGCGTTTGAAACTCCTCTATTCTAATCGATTCATCTTGAATTTTAAAACCCGAAAAAGGCTCGCTGAAAGTCTTGTGTTGCCTGTCATTTCTTACTCTCTTGTTCTTTATTACCCATGTTTAGACTACGTCCACAAAAGGGAACTCCAGAAAATTCAGAACAGCTGTTGTAGGTTTATTTTGGGATTGCGCAAGTTTAGTCGCGCCTCAGATAAAATCAAAGAACTCAACTGGTTGCGAATTGATAAGTTATTTTTATATCTTTTAACCGTCTTCACGCATAAAGTTCTATTATCTAACAGACCAGCTTACCTCGCTAGCAAATTAGTTCACCGAGGTAGTTAGGTTACCAGAGCTCTTAGATCTAATGCTAATTTTAACATGCCTCCTCACAATACCTCGGTCTTTGAAAGCAGTTACACCTATAATGCTGTCAAGCATTACAATGCAGTCAACAGTGGCTATCGATCCAAACAGGTTGCTTCTTTTAAGAAATTAATGAAAAGTCAGATGCTGGAGTCCATTTAGTTCAGTTTTTCTTGTGTTCATGTGCTTTTTTTTTTGTTTGACTATTTTCTCTATTTTGTTTCAAATTTAAAACTCTCGCAATACTATCTGCATTTGTCTCGTGCAATCAATGTTGTCATTCTTATGAATTGTATTTTTTTTGGTATATTATTTTGTTTATGTGTTTAAGTATTCTTTTTTCCTGTTCCAGCTAATAAAGGCATTATTATTATTATTATTATTATTATTATTATTATTATTATTATTATTATTATTATTTCCTCTGCGCACCACACTGACTGGTTCAAAAAAAAACTTCATATGTTTCCGAGGTCGCTGATAACGAATATGATTAAACCATTTATCAAAAATCAAAACATATAGTTAGCTGGCGTCAAACTAACAAATTCAAATGATTGAATACAAAAAAACACCCGATTTGGTTTGGACTAGCCCGCTCAAGGGGTGTAAGGTACATACAGGGTGGCCCAAGGATGAGGTTGCACCTTCATTTGTGTCTTTCCTGGTATATTTTGGGAAAAACGCTCTAACACACGTAATAAGCAATTAGAGATTCTCAAAAACTACTTGACTAATCTACTACAATTTTGTTGTGGTTATTTAGAAGTACGAATTTGAAGAATTTCAAATATCAGCGAAAAACCATCGTCGCATTACCAACAAGTGCCAAAACCTGCAGTTTGCCTCCGTGTTTGGCCATAACTTTTTGCTATTAATCGGATCTTTTTACGGGTAGTCTCATTTTGTACGTCTCGTAAATACCTAAAAATCTTATAGGAACAGTTTTATCGTTCCTACCAACACTTTCGATTGAATCCCAACAGACACGTTTCCTCATTCTTTGTTGTCGAATAAAAATTTTTCCCACAAAAATTGGTGTACCCATTTTATGCGTTCATGTTTTGAATACCCCCTTGAACAACTCGCAGCAATAAAACCAGACTTTACCATTATTTCTCAAACCAGGGGTATTTTCATCTTATATGATTAGACTATATCAAATAAATCCGAACTCGGACCACCCAAATTGTATATACATTTCATAGGCTAATTGATAATAGCAGAATGATAAATATATGTAAATTGAGTCTGGAAGCATGCTGCCATATAACTTTATTTCAGGCCAATAACTTCTGGTGGGTGGATTCATTGAGTTGGATCCATTTTCTATAGAAGCAAATTAAGACTTGCTGATTTTTCCATAAATCTAGGCACCTTATTTATGTTTTTGTATGTTATCATGGAAACCGTTGTACGTGTAGTACAGTGGAAAACAAATGCAATAGGATAATATTGGAGCAACTTCTGGACGTATACTTGATTCAATGCTCAAACTACAAAGCTTTGACTAATTCCTATATCTACACCGCCTTTTATATTAATTTTCGTTGTGTAGCAATCACCATTTATCTCGTTCCATTCCCATTCTTTGCATCATAGTAATTTTGCACACATGCACGCAAAAACACAGCTGGCTGGCTTTAATTTCTTCTGACTTTTGTGAGAGACTTATATATGCCGAGTCCAACGTTTACATTGCAAAATAGCGGGGTTTTGACTCATTCGTCGTAAGAAGTATCGTGTCTAACACTATAATTATCTGCTACCACACGCACTTCTAAAAATCAACACTAAAAATACGCATTGAATGTCAAAACTGTCAAAAATTGACTTATGTCAAGTCAGTGGCGGCTCGTGGCAAAATAAAACAGGTGTTCTGCAAATGCGAACTTACCTATTTTTTATATGTCAGTTCGATTCTGCGCTCCTTCTTGGCAGGAAATTTGTCGATCACCTTCCCGTTGAAATTTTCCATGGTCGAAATAAATTCCTTTTCAATGGACAGCATCGACAACGCTGTAAGGCGATCCTGTCATAGTATTTCGAAGAAAAGTCTTGATTCTTTTCAATGGTGAGAAATTTCGCTCAGCCTCTGATGTTGACATAGGAGTTGTAACAATAATTTTTAATAGCTTTTTTGTTTCTTTTAGTGTTTCTTCCAAACTATTTTGTATCAAGAATTTCAAAAGAGACGGAGTTCCATGTAAATCTCGGCAATCATTCCGTGCATAAATAACAGACAACTCTGGCTTTAAACGGCTTTTTTCTAACTCGGGATAAGCCAAGCAGGTAGTTTCCAACTTGTGATCAGGAAACTTACCAAAGTATTCCCCAAAGTGTTCGGAAAAAAATGGTATGCGGCTACCAAATCTTTGAATTGAAATCTGTCATTTGCAGAATTCACTATATTGTCGCATACTTCTAATGCAGCAACTCGGTGATCGTGACTGCTATTATTACGTCGTCTCCTTTTGTTGCCTTGGGGTTCAGTGCAAATTGTTTTGGCTTCATTTGTTATGTCATCTATTTTATTTCTCACATCGACAATACCACAAGCTGCCTTGCAAACGGTTTCATTAGTGACATTTTCTTCTATTTCTTCCATGAATTCAATGAGTGATTCTCTGTTCTCAAACACTACATTTATTGTTCGAATATTAAAATTCCAGCGAGTTGTTGCTCCATGGGGATTTTTTTTCCCCACAATTCTGTTCAGTACATCTACGCGTTGAGGAGAATTATTAAAAAATCCCGGAATATCTTTCAAATCCCCAAAGAACACCGCATTTGATTTTGTAGAGAGAGACAAAAGCAAGCGCGTGCGACCTGTGTCGAAGTAGTGCACAGATCCTTTTCAAGTGGCCCATGAATAATGTTACGCTGCGGTCGCGACGAAAATGACAAGTACACAATTGGTCGATTATAATGCTGCAAAACAGACTCGACGCCGTGTCTTGCGGGGCAGGCCGGTATTGTTTCCATTTGCGTGATAACATGGAAAATAAACAACGATCAAATTACTACTGCTTTTTTCTGTTAAGACAAATGTTTTGGCAGTTCTGCAGCTCTGCAGAACTTAAGGGCCAGCTACCCGTGTGTCAAGTACACTTTGATTCTCACTACAAACTATGAGAATTAAGAGACAAACGTCTTCATGAGACAAACAAATCCTTAACTGGGACCTTTTATATATTCTGAATTCTTCGGCTGATTCAAGCTTATACTTTCTTTTTGGAACACAAACCAGTACAGGCCATATTTCTGAATCTTAAAATGAGATGATAAACAGATTTTTTGGAATCTAACCACTAGATAAAATGTATTGCTGCTAATGTTTTGAAACGCGAAATATCAGTACTAGAGAACAGAGCTTGAGAGGTACCAAGTTGTATCGGATATTCACTATTATATCTACTCGTTTCTCTCACACATCAGGAGGAAATATGTCCGGCCAGCCTTGTATAAAGAATCGCACTGACTAACTAGATTTTACGAATCAAATTAATAATGTTCCACCAAATTAACGTTTTAGACCTACCCGCAACCCGTAATGATGATTCGTGAATTCTATTGTAGTCTCTGGCAGAGATTCGTTAGGGGACAGTCTTGTAGTTTACACGAGAATGATAAAGATGGTGGCACACATGTATGTTCTATCGAACGTTGTTACTAACACGACCGTACTAATTATCGTTATGTTTCAGAATGCTGCTACCCATAAGAACGCGACTGACAAGAAAGATTTTAAGCTGACGTGGAAAGCACCTGGAGGCGCTGGGAAATACACTGTCTAGTAAGTATTTAGAAAAAATGTATATAAAAAAATGAGAAAGTATTACAAACACGGGTCTGGAAATTCTTTGCTTCCATGATGCAGGATGCCTAAGCCTGTATTTATACTAAGTGACAAATAAATCCAAACACCCAGTTTAAATGGTTTTATTTTAATAAAAGTTGTTGAATGTATTTATCTTACTGTAAATAACAAGTGAAAAAATGTTCAGCCTTATCAGTTGGACATTCCGGTTTTTATACTGCTTTTTTTTAATTCACTAACGCTCTAAAAATGAATATTTCAGCCGCAGTAAAGAGTCAACATTGGCGGATTTTGGTTCTTGACATCCTTTACGATCGGTTACGATGCCTAGAGTACGGAGACCTGTACGATTTGGTCAGTGAGTTTGATAGGGGCCGTATAGTGGGACTTCGGGAAGCTGGACTTTCTTTTCGGACAATTGCAGTTAGAGTGCAAAGAAGTCTAGACACTGTGGTTAGGTGTTGTCAGGCATGGCTTCGAGAAGGCCGTACGCAAAGAGCAAGGGGCACTGGACGCCGCCGTAGAACAACAGACCGTGAAGATCGCCGCCTAAGATTATTGGCCTTAAGGGACCGTTTCTCCACTACCAGGTCCATTGCAAATGAATGGTTTGCAGAACACGGAAGACCTATTGGCATGCGAAGCGTTTACTGACGAATGAGAAGTTTTGGCTTGTTTTCATACCGGCCACACTGGGTCCTCCCTTTAACTCGAGAACACCGACGTAATCGCCTTGAGTGGTGCAGACAACGGTCACTCTGGGATCAGGAAAGGAACAGTATTGTCTCTAGTGACGAGTCTCGATTTTGTTTAGGCATGCACGATGGTCGTGCCAGGGTTAGAAGGCGACGTGGTGAAAGGAGGAATCCACAGTTTTTTGTTGAAAGACATGTTCATCACACTGTTGGAGTTATGGTTTGGGGTGCTATAGCTTATGGTTCCAGGTCACCTTTAATCTTCGTTAGAGGTAACATGAACGCGCAGCGTTATATCCACGAAATTCTAGAACCCCATCTTTTACCCTATCTTGACACCCTGCAGATCCAACTTTCCAACAAGATAATGCCCGACCACATGTTGCAAGAGTCACAATAGACTTCTTTCAACATAATGATGTCACATTGTTACCATGGCCACCAAGATCTCCCGACTTATCCCCAATTGAGCACGTGTGGGATATGATGGGTAGGAGATTGCTCAATTTGCAACGTCCTCCTCAGACTCTAGAAGCACTTCGAGAGGAGTTGGTGGTTGCCTGGAATGAGATACCACAGGAGGACATTGACCACCTGATCAGAAGCATGCCTAGGCGCGTTGGAGAATACGTAGCACATCAGGGTGCATCCACACATTATTAAAGGTCAAAGGGCTTTAAAGCAGTGCAATCATTTTGAAATTTTTATCATTTACTTATTATGCTTCATTAAGTACTTATACAAAATTTTATTAAAATATAACCGTTTAAACTGGGTGTTCGGATTTATATGTCACTTAGTATATGTTTAGCGAATGAATTGAGGTAGGTTTTAAGTAGTTTTTAAGTAAAACAAACTTAGTTTCAAGTTATCGATAAATTTTTTACAAAGCTGGAGTGCTTTAGAGAACAATTTTATACATATTAATCTAACCATCAGTAATGGGTTTGCGTATACCAAAAATTCGTCATCCATGGACGCCCGCAGGATTTTTCTCAGGAAGAGCCAATACTCGCTAAAGTTGGGTACAAAAGCATACTAAACATGCAAAGATTAGGATCTAACCAAAAATCCACGGGTCACGGTGGAAGCCCCTTCGTAACCCCTCTGGCACCCCTCCCGGCGCCCATGTCATTATCTTAATCGGTTTTCGATAAATATACAGGGTGATTCACAAGTCGTGACCAAAAGCGAAACATCGTACGTACGACCGCATTTTAAGGGAGGTCTTCTATGTATCATTTTTTCCTCGAGGGCGATACGGGATGTTGAAGTTTAAACATAAAAATCATTTTTTTAATATCTTCAAAACCGGGAATAAACTAAAATTTGGTATGTGGATTTGCCTAAGTATTGTTCTTGTTCAAAAGTGTTTACTTAAAATTGACGTACACCAGTGACGGAGATACATAGGGCGAAGTGTTCTTAAATTATATTTGAAAAATTTCATATTCCCTTTTCTTTTCAGTGCTACTGTAGCTGAAGATGGCGGCACTTTCTGGGTCAAGAAACCAACGGAAGTCATCTCTGTTGCCTAATCATTTTTTATACTTTGTAAATAAAACTTTGCATATAGATTTGATGGAATATTGTAGATACCTGTATTGGTATATGTGACTGTACTTTATAGATTTTTTTAATAAAAATAGCTAAGATAGTCAAACTTTTCTTTTCGGATCTTTTACCAGACTGTAAAGCGATGATTTAATAATTATTATTCAATGTATTAAACATACCAGATAATACAAAACGTTTTTGATACAAAGGGGCGTTTGAGACTATTGACAAGGATAAATTACTTGCAAAATTGCATGACTACGGATTCAAAGGATCTGTATTCAAAATTCTACAAAACTATTTAATTGCCAGAAGTCAGAAAAGCAAAATCAAGATGAAAAAATATTTCTGTTGGTATACCACAAGGTAGTAAACTAGGTCCACTACTATTTATTTTATACATTAATGACATTTGTAATATTTTAGATTATTGTAAACTTCAGATATTTGCAAATGATACCTTAATATACATATCGTATGAAAATATAGACACTGCTTTAAAAATGGTAAATTCTGACTTGGAAAAGATCGTAAATTGGTTAAATGTAAATAAACTAAAATTGAATACGTCTAAAACAAAATGTAGGCTAATAGGGCAATACCTAAATGAAAATACTATCACAGTTAGGATAAATGGAGAAATAATCGAAAATGTTGAATCAATTAAATATTTAGGTATATACAGGGTTATCCAAATTAAGTGTCCACCATTAGTAACTTTGTTATTAGTGAAAATACAAAGTTGTTTGAATTAGCAAACTAGTAGCATTTTTAACGCTGGTAAAAATGAGAAATAAAAAATAACAATTGAGAGTCGTTATTTTGATTTTCAGTAAAATAACATTTTTTTAAATGGAAACCCCTGTATATTATATTTTTTCTGTTAAAGCATCAAATTTTAAACAAAAAAGTTCATAATGACTTTTGCGCTAAAGTCAAAAATAAAGTCAAAATAACGATAAATATTTTTAATTATTTGCAGTATTATAATATTAAGACGGCTATGAAAACAACATGGCGTTCGCGATTTGACAGCATTAAGATAAGCGACAAATTGTTAAACTGGACATACTCGCAACTAGAAGGCTTTGGAAAACAATGATAAAATCAAATAATGTCAAACATTAGTGTAAATACTTGTTTATAAGCTTTATTGTGTCATTAATTTAAAGAAAAATGTTCTCCCATGAAGAAAAGTGTGATATGTTAGAATGCTATTTAGTGTGCAGAAAATCCTCCTTGAGAGCAAGAGAATACCACAGTGAATTATATCCCGCTCGCATTCAACCGTATGAACGATATTTTCTGAGACTTTATCGAAAATTTAGGGGCAACGAAAATGTTTTTGCTAAAACAAGGGCAAAAAAAGAATTCATAATAAGCGAGGCCACGGAAATTGCAGTTATTGGATATTTTGAAGCTTATCGTGAGAATTCAATAGCAGATATTCTCAAGGACTCTAATTTCAGTTATGGTACTGTTCAAACGATTTTAAAAAAATACAAATTTATTCCGTATAAGTACCCACCAGTTCAAACGCTTTTGGCAGGGGATCCAGAGAGAAGACTTGTTTTTTGCCATTGGTATCTTAGCTTCTGTCGCCAAAATGTAAATAACTTTCGTTACCTTTTATGGACAGATGAATCAAATTTTTCAAATTCTGGAATGTTTAATAGAAAAAACCACCATTATTGGTCAAGAGAAAATCTTTTGTTAGTACATCCAAGAGGCCCACAAGTCCGTTTCAGTTTCAACGTTTTTTGCGGTATAATTGGTTCAAAAATTGTTGGCCCGTTCTTTTATGAGGGAACCCTAACTGGTGAAAGATATGTGGAATTTATGTCAGAAATTCTGACTAATTTCTTAGACGAATTGGATCTTATAAGTAGACATCATCTGCATTTTCAGCAAGATGGCGCACCTGCCCACAACTCCAGAGGTACTTATCATTTTCTAAGTACTACTTTTAATGATCAGTGGATAGGAACAAATGGCCCAATACAGTGGCCTCCCAGATCACCAGATCTAAACCCACTTGATTACTTCTGTGGGGTTACTTAAAGAACCAAATTTACAAGCGAAGGTACGATAACCTTGACGCGTTAAAGACTGCAGTTAGGGAAAAGATAACCCAGATAGATGGTAGGACCATACTTAAGACAGTTCGAGCAGTTGAAAAACGTGCCCAAAAATGTATTGAAGAACAAGGTGGTGTTTTCGAGCATCTTCTTTAAAAAAAATTGTTATAGTATTTTGTGAGATTATAAGTTGATGTTGAAAATAAAGTTTGTCGATACAATTTAATTGTTTCAGATTGGAGGCCATAACTTCAACAATTTGTAACCTAGGAGAAAAGTTATTGTAAGCTTTTTTGTTTAAAATTTGATGCTTTAACAGAAAAAAATATAATATACAGGGGTTTCCATTTAAAAAAATGTTATTTTACTGAAAAAAGTCAAAATAACGACTCTCAATTGTTTTTTTTATTTCTCATTTTTACCAGCGTTAAAAATGCTACTAGTTTGCTAATTCAAACAACTTTGTATTTTCACTAATAACAAAGTTACTAATGGTGGACACTTAATTTGGATAACCCTGTATATATTGATAGTAAACTAAAGGTTAAGGATCACTATGAATAAATTATTTCAAAAATTGCCAAAAAATTAAACAAATTACTTTTATAGGGCTTCTCATAGTCTTGGTACCTATTCCAACAAAATATATAGTTTATAACATAATTATTCTAGCGCATTTACTATATTCTTCAACTATCTTGTTCACTGCCAATGAAGCTCAAAATTACAAGCCTTGAAAAATAAAGCTATGAGAATAATATTGGATAAAAATAAGTAAATCAAAATAAAATCTATGTTACAAGAATTGCAGTGCTTGAATATAAAAAATTTCATATCATAGATGCAAATTTTTCTTTCTAAAAATGTATGTTAAGTTATGTAATTGTTTAGTTATGTAGAAGAATGTAATTGCAGCAATCATGCTAAATAAATCTAAACAAACAACATTTTGGACCAAACAACATCCAGATTTATCAGTAGGCGTCCTCTTTGATTAAACTCATACAAAACTGAATATTTTTCTGAGCGGACGCGAAGATACATCCTGAGCTAATTGGCATTGTAGGAAAGATAATCTAAAATTGAGCTTCTGATTGCCACAAAGCATAGATATCTTTTGTGACCATTTGTATGGGGTTGATCTTCTAATCGATTTTATATGTCGTTGTTATGACAACAAGTAAATAATCCCTAGATGCGTCAACGGTGACTTTGTCCCACATCCGTCTATTTGAAGGATGCCAAAAGGTACTTCGTGTGGTCAGAAAATTGAAGAAAAGGTCTAACGGAGGAAAAAAATCAGTTTCACAGTAACGTGTGTCATTACAACTGAAAAAAGTGTATATAGTAACGATCTAGTACCACAAGAGGAGTAGGTTTCTGAGTATAGAAAAATGAGGCACCTTCAGTAAGCAGACACATCTTTGGGTTCGGTTAGTAAGATATTATAGAAAAGTAAGAAAATATGATAGATAAAAGTTGAATGGAAAATATTGTTAGTAGACTTAATTTTAGATGTGTGCATCTTCATCTACGATTCCAATACGATTATTACAAATTTTAAACAAGCCTCAATTTTGAGCGTTTTCTCCTAAGCTTTTTTTGAAGATAAGCATGCCAAATATTGTAAGAAATAAGATTTTCAGCGACATTTTGGATGGCAATTCATGAAGAGATCAAAGAATTGATCTAATTTTTAGGCAAACTAACGGGTGATTCATTAAAAAAACAAACTATATCGGGTTATCTTTGTTATAAAAGCAAAGAAACCTTCTTTTTGAAGAGTATTTCTTCAAAATGAAGATGTGGTCTTTTCTGAAATTCCAATTTTCGATGACCTTCAAGTATTTCTGGCGGTATCTGGCGACTGTTATCACACCATGATAACACATTATTTGCTACCTTGAAATTCAAGTCCGCAGTTTTTGGAATATTTGTTTTTTTATAACGAAGCAGCCGCTTAGACAGAAACCTAAATTCCAGGGCACAATGATTGCTATGAGATGCTTAAAGGAATTTACTTAATCCGATTTTTGAACATTCTCAAAGGTTAATAGAACTCTGGTAGATTGTGCCACAGTCTCGATACGCTAGAGACAAAGGAACGACCGTATCGGCCAGCTCTGTTCGACACGGTTAGAATGGGAAGCCAAAGTCAGGCGGGTCTGCCTTGCAGGCAGATTGCAGGAGGGCCCCGAGGAGCAAAGCCCGTTGACATATCGGTAGGAGAGAGCTAGATCGCCGAAGGGTTGTCATCGATCAGTCGAACAGCCCTTCTTTAAACAGCATCAAGCACGGATAATGTAGTCGGGGCGGCAGTACCCCAAAAATGTGAGCAGTACTCGAGGGATATCTGGGCCTTGTATACTAAGTGACATATAAATCCGAACACCCAGTTTAAATGGTTTTATTTTAATAAAAGTTGGTGAATGTATTTATCTTACTGTAAATAACAAGTGAAAAAATTTTCAGCCTTATCAGTTGGACATTCCGGTTTTTATACTGTTTTTTTTTTAATTACGATCGGTTACGATGCCTAGAGTACGGAGACCTGTACGATTTCGTCAACTTAGTGAGTTTGATAGGGGCCGTATAGTGGGACTTCGGGAAGCTGGACTTTCTTTTCGGGCAATTGCAGTTAGAGTGCAAAGAAGTGTAGACACTGTGGTTAGGTGTTGTCAGGCATGGCTTCGAGAAGGCCGTACGCAAAGAGCAAGGGGCACTGGACGCCGCCGTAGAACAACAGACCGTGAAGATCGCCGCCTAAGATTATTGGCCTTAAGGGACCGTTTCTCCACTACCAGGTCCATTGCAAATAAATGGCTTGCAGAACACGGAAGACCTATTGGCATGCGAAGCGTTTACCGACGAATGAGAAGTTTTGGCTTGTTTTCATACCGGCCACACTGGGTCCTCCCTTTAACTCGAGAACACCGACGTAATCGCCTTGAGTGGTGCAGACAACGGTCACTCTGGGATCAGGAATGGAACAGTATTTTCTTTAGTGACGAGTCTAGATTTTGTTTAGGCATGCACGATGGTCGTGCCAGGGTTAGAAGGCGACGTGGTGAAAGGAGGAATCCACAGTTTTTTGTTGAAAGACCTGTTCATCATACTGTTGGAGTTATGGTTTGGGGTGCTATAGCTTATGGTTCCAGGTCACCTTTAATCTTCATCAGAGGTAACACGAACGCGCAGCGTTATATCCACGAAGTTCTAGAACCCCATCTTTTACCCTATCTTGACACCCTGGCAGATCCAACTTTCCAACAAGATAATGCCCGACCACATGTTGCAAGAGTCACAATAGACTTCTTTCAACATAATGATGTCACATTGTTACCATGGCCACCAAGATCTCCCGACTTATCCCCAATTGAGCACGTGTGGGATATGATGGGTAGGAGATTGCTCAATTTGCAACGTCCTCCTCAGACTCTAGAAGCACTTCGAGAGGAGTTGGTGGTTGCCTGGAATGAGATACCACAGGAGGACATTGACCACCTGATCAGAAGGATGCCTAGGCACGTTGGAGAATGCGTAGCACATCAGGGTGCATCCACACATTATTAAAGGTCAAAGGGCTTTAAAGCAGTGCAATCATTTTGAAATTTTTATCATTTACTTATTATGCTTCATTAAGTACTTATACAAAATTTCATTAAAATAAAACCATTTAAACTGAGTGTTCGGATTTATATGTCACTTAGTATATTTTAATAAGATGACACATTTTAACAATTCTGTCTATGTGGTGTGAGTAAAGAAAGTATGATTAGGAATCAGTTATTTTCCAAAAATACCGCTCCAAATGCACGGACATGTTATAAAAAATTGGAATTAAAAAATTATAAAAATAATTTTCAAAAAGTGAACCACGTTGATGCCAATTTTGTTTGATAATAAAGGTAATTCATTGATAATTGTTTATGCTTTTGGAAAAAGCACATTTGAATGAATCACCAGTTACAATTACAGTCCACTTTTCAACACAACTGATCGACTGGGCTATATTGGTATTTCAGACATGGCGTCTGGCAGAGATGTTGAACGGGATCGGCTGATAAAAAAGATAACAGAGAAAAGAGCTAAACTAGAAGCTAGAGGAGATCTAAATATTAAGGTCCGAAGGTTGTCTTTGCCGGAAGATTTTAACATAAATGACAGGTCGATATTTTCACTGCCACCCGAGCTTCTTAAGCCGATTCTGGCTTCTTCGCATCCGAAGTACAGGAAGAAGCTTGCGGCTGAGAAGAAGAAAGGTAGTGTATGCAAAGTGAATCTTTATATTACTGGGAAGAATTAAGGGATCGAATGTGAATTTTTAGTGATACTTTGGAGTGTTGTATGTCAGTAAAAGATGGCCTTGTTGAGCTTCTGCGGTAAGCATTTCAAAGCCTCAAATGTCGAGCTTTTGGATCTTTTAGTCAAAAAAATTTGAAACTGCTGATTCCACGCAAAAAACTGTGGATACAAAAAATTTTTATACCTTTATTCAGGTCGATGGACTTGGAAAAATGTTTTCGCTAGGGTCAAGTGGTGCAAAAACGAGACGACTTTTAAATCTTTTAATTTTTTGTCAACAAAAAACCGGACTTTAAGACTTTGTTATATTGCCCTGTATATAGAAAGCCATGTAGTATACCTCACGTTAAAAAAAGTTCATAATATTCATAATGAAGGGCGTTTTTGTTAAAAAACCGTGTCTCGTTTTTAACCACTATTTAGGCTATAAATGAGACAGTGAGAGGTTAAAAACAAGTCACTGTATTTTCTGGCCTTTTAGCCATTTTACATCAGTGTGGCAAAATATGAGACGCTGGGTAATAAAAACGAGACACACTGCAAGGGTTTTAAAGCGTTTACTAAGTCAAATAACATAAAGTCAACGCCAAACAAAGTGGCGTGCACGTCATCAAGGTGGGTGTGTTGAAAAATTTACATTGTTGCCAAACTTTTTGTAAAATAATAAAATTTATTATTTACATACCTAGGTTTATAAGCAATATTAACCTCAAATGAGAACAAAAATAATAGTATAATAAAATTATAGATCTGTACTTGCATAATCATTAAGTATGACAATTATTGATCAGATGACACTATGAAACTACCATATTTAATTGATAGCTTAAAGGTACTGAATAAAAATCCAAATGGGGTCCTCCAAATTTTATGCATGGTATTTATTTTACAGAATTCATACAGAAAAATGCATTCTAAAATTAGGTAAGCTACTGGTGTAAGCTTTTTCTGTACAATAAAGTTAGTCGGAGTTTCTTTCTTCAGCGCTGTCTGAATCTGAATCTTCATCACTCTCAAAGTTGATTATTAAAGGTTCGATGTCTGGTCGATCAAAAATTCGTTCTCTTTCATACCATTTAAAAATTTCTTGCTCAGTATGTCAAACACTATTTTTCCACATGTCTGGGGTAACCGTTTGTAGAGCCTCGTTCCACATATCCAAACAGTCCTTTTCACTGTTACCATCTCTACCAATATGTCTGTTATAGTAACCTTTGCTATGCCCCAAATTAACTCAATAGGGTTAAATATACAATGGTAAGGAGGCAGACGAAGAACTTTGTGCCCAGGTTGTTCCGCCAATTCATCAATCACGTATATTTTAGGTGGTTTGTTTCTAAAAAAGCAGTTATTTTAAGAATAGGAATAAACAAAAGAAATATAAACTGTCGACCAAAATATATATAATTAAGAAGCATTATGTACCGAGCAACAATACTCAATAGCTCTGTTTTAAACATTGTGTTTAAAAATGGTATGTTTTGATTTTTCAACCAGTCTTGGATATTTTTTTTGTCCATGCATTGTTGGGCACTTTGTTCAATATCATGCTGTGATAAAGGGCGTTATCCAGTATAATCATAGATGGACTGTCCAATTTTTCTAATAACTGATGTTGAAACCATTTCAAAAAATTGTCCTGGTTCATCTCTCCATGGTAATCGCTCAATTTTGTTTTCGAAGAAAATATCGCTTCACTACCCTCAATAAACCCATTTTCATTTCCAGCATGTAATATAATGTATCTAAAATATATTAGTTTTAAATTTTATAGTGCAAATTGTGTAAAAGTACATACCTTTTACCATCTGTTTTAATAGCTTTCACGCTTTTTTGGTTTCCATTTTGCCAAGAGCGACCTATGGTCCCATTTTGAAATATCCAAGTTTCATCGAGGAAGACAAACTGGTATAAGGCCTCAACCTTGGCTTGATTGTATTGCCTTAGAAATTCCACCCTTTTCAAAGCTATACTTGGTAGTTCCATGAGCCCTCGTCGCGGATTGTCCTTAAGCCACTTAAATCCAAGATCTCTAAGCAACCGCCTTAAAGACGTGGCACTACCATCAAATAATGCCCTATCTCTTAATCGAGACCATAAAGTTTGTATCGTAACTTGTTCTTCTGAAACCATGTGTAATATGACATTATAATTTAGTTAACAAATTAATGCAAATTTCTGATAAGTTATTATAATAAGATCTTACTTTTGTGATACATATTATAGATTACTTCTCGAATGGCACTTGTATCCAATGTCGCTGTGTTGGTTACACGTTTAATATAACTCCGCTTTTTCTTGGGCGATTCTAAATTTGCATCACTTTTCACACCCTCGGAAATACGACTAACTGTCCTTAAACTAATTTTTAAAGCAGCAGCAACACGCTACAAAAAATGAAATAAAATTTCACTATTATTAATATACATTACATATAATTATTAGTAACCTACCTCTTGAACAGCATTTAAAGGCAACAAAGGCCCGTTGGTGTCCCTTTCTTGCTCAAAGTAGTGCATTAACGAGGCCACGAGTTCCTTACACCGACTATTTAACTGTTTGGGCATCTTTATATACCAAAATTGCCTTTATCTACTCGTAAAATGAATATGAATAATTTTGTTTTGAAACAAACAGTTGTTGATTTACAGTATGCGGGGCCAAAGGATTTATAAAGATTTGAAATGCCACAAATTGATTCAGTGTCAAAATTAATACAAATGTCAGTTCCCAGTTTAAATAAGTTTCAAGGTGACAATGTGTCAACGCTGCGAAATCGGTTTAGTGCGTTTACATGTCGATAAGTGATTGGAGCGTTTGCAAAACATTTTATTTCGCATAATGCGTCTAAATTTATCAGAAAGCAACTTATGTGATATTTTAATAACAATGTATATATGACTATTAACCATAATAAGAGAGTAATGACCATTTTACAATTTATATATCACATTAATATGAAACTGCAATAGAGCAATTGTTTGTGATAGAAACCTAGGCATTAGGTCGGGGAATTTTTATCGTGATGACGTGCACGCCACTTTGTTTGGCGTTGACTATAGTTAGGTTTTAAATTGTGACAACGTTCTTAAAGAAAACTCACATAATTAAATACAAAATTATTAAGCTAAAAAGAAAACAAATCCAAAAACAAGTTAAATAAACCATACCTAATTCAAAAAATGGGTAAAACAAGATTTTCAATACGATTTTAAGAGCTAAAGTAGAAAACTTATTATTCTAACGTATTTTGTACTACATATTGAACGACATATTTTTCAAAGTCGATAGGAAACCAATATTGCTGAGAGATACGACAGGTCTTACTTTCTATTTCTGGCTGGGGAAGTTTCATTTCTATGTCACTTTTGTCGATGAAGTACTTTTCCTCAATGTCCGGAAAAATAAATTTAAATCCTTTGCGCCTCAGATATCTTACTTCTAGATCGCTCTCAAAAACTTTAAGGATTTGTACCACGTAGTAAACTTGCGTTTTTTGTATTTTTTTGATTCAGTCTATTGCGCTTACGAAAATTTTTAAACCAATCTTTCCCGGGCTTTCCTTCCTTAAACTGGGTAGTACGGTGGTTTTCTTGTACATAGGTTTGAACTATTGCTTGTATCTCTGGTTTAGTAAGAACAAACCCCCATTTTGCCATAATTTTTATCTTATCACTTAAGTCTACTTCCATTTCTTTGGTTAGAGAAGTTTTTCTTCCCTGTTTACCAAGTGAACGAGTACGTCTTCTCGAAAGAGCAGATTTGTCAATTTTAAACTGTTTAGCTGCATTTCTAAGAGATAAAGTGTCATTATCTATTAGTTTTAGGGCTGTTTCCATGTTCTTTTTGTCGTAGGGGCGCTTTTTGGGAACGTAAACCTTCGGCATTATTATCAAAGGTATAAAAGCTGTCTTGTTTTTTACCTGGCAGGTGTTTTGTTTTTAAACTTTGTGGTGTCTCGTTTATGCACCTGTTATTCACGACGTGCCTGCTTGCCAACAAATAAAAATAGACTAAATTCGATATGGAATATCATAGCCGCATTTGTTATTTTGAAAACGCGATACTTGTCGAGTCTCTACGATCACGTACAGCGGCGTAACAGGAAAAGTTTGTAAATACAATTTAAAAGATTTTTTAAGCAAAATGAACAATCAGATGCGATAGTTTTTTTCTCGATGATTGTGTTTACGTTTACTTATTATTCATTACATATTTCAATTGTATATACGTGGAAGTAATTTGTAACGTATTTTTTACAATGTTATTGTTTTTTTGCATTGGGAAAAATTGAATGTCTTGTTTTTGACCGAAATTTCGGCTGTCTCATTTTTGCACCACTTGACCCTAAGTCAGTGCATAGATCCAAAAACTTGTTTATTTAGCTTCAGTTTGATTTTTTCAAAATCTCGATACCACCATTTTCTGCTAAGATATCGAATTTTTAATAAAAAGGCACTTTTTTGGCTTTGATCATCGATAACTCAGGAACCATTATTCTTACACAAAGTCTGATGGTGGTTTAAAAAACTTGGGATAGATTCTCTAAGAGAATCGATGATCATTTATGAAAACACACTTTTTCCGTCCTTCTTGTGCACTGGAATACAGGAATACCAAAGGCCAAATTGCAAATATCGACAAAAATGGTTAATTTTGGACATGACTTCTATAGCTCTGTGAAAATTTGCTTTGAATCATCCAGACGTTTCTTTGTTTTGAACAATCAAAGTTTCAAAAAAAATAGAAGGAACACTGGAAGACATTTATATACTAAGTGACATATAAATCCGAACACCCCGTTTAAATGGTTTTATTTTAATAAAATTTTGTATAAGTACTTAATGAAGCATAATCAGTAAATGATAAAAATTTCAAAATGATTGCACTGCTTTAAAGGCCTTTGACCTTTAATAATGTGTGGATGCACCCTGATGTGCTACGCATTCTCCAACGCGCCTAGGCATGCTTCTGATCAGGCGGTCGACGTCCTCCTGTGGTATCTCATTCCAGGCAACCACTAACTCCTCTCGAAGTGCTTCTAGAGTCTGAGGAGGACGTTGCAAATTGAGCAATCTCCTACCCATCATATCCCACACGTGCTCAATTGGGGATAAGTCGGGAGATCTTGGTGGCCATGGTAACAATGTGACATCATTATGTTGAAAGAAGTCTATTGTGACTCTTGCAACATGTGGTCGAGCATTATCTTGTTGGAAAGTTGGATCTGCCAGGGTGTCAAGATAGGGTAAAAGATGGGGTTCTAGAACTTCGTGGATATAACGCTGCGCGTTCATGTTACCTCTGATGAAGATTAAAGGTGACCTGGAACCATAAGCTATAGCACCCCAAACTATAACTCCAACAGTGTGATGAACATGTCTTTCAACAAAAAGCTGTGGATTCCTCCTTTCACCACGTCGCCTTCTAACCCTGGCACGACCATCGTGCATGCCTAAACAAAATTGAGACTCGTCACTAAAGACAATGTTCCATTCCTGATCCCAGAGTGACCGTTATCTGCACCACTCAAGGCGATTACGTCGGTGTTTTCGAGTTAAAGGGAGGACCCAGTGTGGCCGGTATGAAAACAAGCCAAAACTTCTCATTCGTCGGTAAACACTTCGCATGCCAATAGGTCTTCCGTGTTCTGCAAACCATTCATTTGCAATTTACCTGGTAGTGGAGAAACGGTCCCTTAAGGCCAATAATCTTAGGCGGCAATCTTCACGGTCTGTTGTTCTACGGTGGCGTCCAGTGCCCCTTGCTCTTTGCGTACGGCCTTCTCGAAGCCATGCCTGACAACACCTAACCACAGTGTCTACACTTCTTTGCACTCTAACTGCAATTGCCCGAAAAGAAAGTCCAGCTTCCCGAAGTCCCACTATACGGCCCCTATCAAACTCACTCAGTTGACGAAATCGTACAGGTCTCCGTACTCTAGGCACGTAACCGATCGTAAAGGATGTCAAGAACCAAAATCCGCCAACGTTGATTCTTTACTGCGGCTGAAATATTCATTTTTAGAGCGTTAGTGAATTAAAAAAAAGCAGTATAAAAACCGGAATGTTCAACTGATAAGGCTGACATTTTTTTCACTTGTTATTTACAGTAAGATAAATACATTCACCAACTTTTATTAAAATAAAACCATTTAAACTGGGTGTTCGGATTTATATGTCACTTAGTATATCAATAAAGTGGTTAATTTTGGACGTGACTTCTATAGCTCTGTGAAAATTTAGTTTGAATCATCCAGACGTTTCTTTGTTTTGAACAATCAAAGTTTCAAAAAAAACATAACAAAAAATCTCAAACAACCAATGTAAAGGACCAATAATAATTATAAATGCAGAAGTGCAACGTTATATTTTGTTTAAACTTGTTTTGAGACATATTTTTTAGATCGTTGATAGAAAATTGTATGACATGAGAAAGATCTTGTGGATCAAGATTCAAAAAAATGTTACATTCCCTGATGTTAGGAGATTTTATGCATTTCGTCATGGTGGGTAGCGCTACACTAGGTCACTTAAGCTTGCCACTAAAAAGCATTAACTCTGAACTTTTTCTGTTATCCTCGTAGCTGATGCATTAAAAGACAAACTAAAGTCATACACCGAATTGAGAAAGCAAAGAGAGGAGTTTAGGGACCGTCTGGTGCGTTTGATAATTGAAAAGGAAGGTACCGGATCCGGGGAGCAAGAAGACATGATACCAAGTGCGGAAGAGAGAGAAATGCTTCGATACTATTACTATGTGAAGTACGGCGTTGATACGGTGCATGTAGCTCCATTGGACGAAGAAGTACTCACTAGGGCATGTATTTTGATCTTCAATATTCACGTAAAGTTTATTTTGTCTATGATGGTTCTCTGGTTATTTCGTCAAGAAGATTGCCTCAGTATACAGGGTGTCCCAGAAGTCGACGTCAAGCCGAAACCGGGTGATAGGCAAAGTCATGACAGCTATCAGAAAAATATTTAAAAAAATTTTATGTATGTGTTTTGAAAAATATAGGTCTTTGAAAAAAATATAGAAATTTCACACCCTACGGCAGTCTGTCAACTCCTGTTACTACAAATATTAACTTTTTTTGGATCTTATTTTTACAATGTAATGATGAATAATGCATCTTCAAACTGGTGTCTCAACCTTACTGCCAACTTTTCTCGTTCAGGAAAAATTGCCACTTATTTCCCAACCAAGTATTCCAACGTAAAACTTTCTTCAACTTTAACTGGCTGTACTGGAAAAAAATGTACTACGAGAGTTTGGCAAGTAACCTTAAAAGTTGGCGCATTTAATAAGGATTCCAAAATGGTATAACACTTAGAAGATTACTCGTTAGCCTATGCACAATTTTTATTTGAAGAAAAACTGATGAAAATTTTTCAAAATTTCCTAATTAAACAGCGATTATGAAAATGCACAAGGATCCTTAAGGATAACTGTTTGCACAACAGTGGGCGTCAAAATGCTGCTGATGATGATTTACCTTTACAGCAAATGCTCAAACTATTTTCCTTCAGCCGCAATACACGCTCGACATCTTAAAAAAGATCGGGTTATTAAACGAGCGAATCCACGGTTATTAACGAACTCAGCTGCTTCCAATAGTCTTTGCCGTAGCTCAACTACATTTTGAATCGGCTTGAAATACAAATTTTCTTTTACAGTTCCCCAGTAAAACGGATTCAAGTCTGGTGACCGGGCTGGCCACGGTATTGTACCAGACCGCCCTATCCATCTGCCTGGAAAGTTTTGATCGAGATACTCTCTCACTGAGAGTGCATAGTGCGCTGGGCAGCCATCATGCTGAAACCACATGTCCCTGTAAATACTCAGTGGCACGTCCTCCAATAAATTTTCTAAATAATTTTGCAAAAAACCTAAGTAAACCTCAGCAGTCAAAGTCTCTGGGAACGGACCGATTATTTTACCATTCAAAATTCCTGTCCAATGGTTTATCTTGAAGCGATATTGAGATTTATCTTCACTCATCAAATGTGGGTTTGCCACGTGCCACTCGTGTAAGTTATGCAGGTTCATGTACCCATCTTTCTTAAATGTGGTCTCATCTGACCATAAAATTTTTTCAAAGAACCGTGGATCTTCCCTGTGTCTTTCTAACATTGTGCGACAAAAAGCAACTCGGGGCTCATAATTCCGGGGCAGAAGAGCTTGAACACGCTGTACGTGGTATGGATGGAGCACGTTTTTTTGCAAGATTCTATGGGCTGTACTTTTGGGCACACCTGTTTTTAGTTCTATTGCACGCACTGAAGTACTCGGGTCTTCTTCGACAGCTCCTATTATCACGTCTTCGTAAGGAAGGAAAGATCTTCCCTCACCGTGTGATTGGTTTGGTAGTTGGCCCTCTGAGAACAGTAAGCGGTGCACATTTGTGAACACTCGATGATCAGGATGACGAGCTGCATTCGGGTACCTCTCACAGTAAAGTCTCGCTGCAGCAGTAGCGTTGCATCTGCATTCCCCGTAAATGAGGTGCATGTTAGCATATTCTTGTACGGTGTACACGGACATAGCGGCACTGCACAATCACACTATCAAAGATAGTCTAAGGAAAGCAAATGTTGTTTTGAAGAGCAATTAAACAGTCCAAATCCAAATCACAAGCGATCAACAGTCCAGTTCACGAATCCAAAATTAGTAACAGTACGAAATCAACAAGCACGAACATGTAAAGATGCGCAGTAAACGAAGGAGTACTGAGTAGAATGTTAGAAAGACACAGGAAAGATCCACAGTTCTTTGAAAAAATTTTATGGTCGGATGAGACCACATTTAAGAAAGATGGGTACATCCACCTGCATAACTTACACGAGTGGCACGTAGCAAACCCACATTTGATGAGAGAAGATAAATCTCAATATCGCTTCAAGATAAACCATTGGACAGGAATTTTAAATGGTAAAATAATCGGTCCGTTTGAGTTCCCAGAGACTTTGACTGCTGAAGTTTATTTGGATTTTTTGAAAAATCATGTACAAAATTTATTGGTGGACGTGCCACTGAGTATTTACAGGGACATGTGGTTTCAGCATGATGGCTGCCCAGCGCACTATGCACTCTCAGTGAGAGAGTGTCTCGATCAAAACTTTCCAGGCAGATGGATAAGGCGGTCTGGTACAATACCGTGGCCAGCCCGATCACCTGATTTGAATCCTTTAGATTTTTTTACTGGGGAACTGTAAAGGAAAAAGTGTATTTCAAGCCGATTCAAAATGTAGCTGAGCTACGGCAAAGACTATTGGAAGCAGCTGTGTTTGTTAATAACCGTGGATTCGCTCGTTTAATAACCCGATCTTTTTTAAGATGTCGAGCGTGCATTGCGGCTGAAGGAAAACACTTTGAGCATTTGCTGTAAAGGTAAATCATCATCAGCAGCATTTTGACGCCCACTGTTGTGCAAACAGTTGTCCTTAAGGGTCCTTGTGCGTTTTCATAATCGCTGTTTAATTAGGAAATTTTGAAAAATGTTCATCAGTTTTTTTTCAAATAAAAATTGTGCATAAGTTAACGAGTAATCTTCTAAGTGTTATACCATTTTGGAATCGTTATTAAATGCGCCAACTTTTAAGGTTACTTGCCAAACTCTCGTAGTACATTTTTTTCCAGTACAGCCAGTTAAAGTTGAGCAAAGTTTTACTTTGGAATACTTGGTTGGGAAATAAGTGGTAATTTTTCCTGAACGAGAAAAGTTGTCAGTAAGGTTGAGACACCAATTTGAAGATGCATTATTCATCATTACATTGTAAAAATAAAATCCAAAAAAAGTTAATATTTGTAGTAACAGGAGTTGACAGACTGCCGTAGGGTGTGAAATTTCTATATCTTTTTCAAAGACCTATAATTTTCAAAACACATACGTAAAATTTTTTTAAATATTTTTCTGATATCTGTTATGACTTTGCCTATCACCCGGTTTCGGCTTGACGTCGACTTCTGGGACACCCTGTATATGACACATTGATATAGGTGGGCCATTTAAAGTGGAAGCATCAAGCAACCCTATATCTTTGACATCAGTTGAGAGATCGGCTAATGTCATACCGCGTGATAACACTATCAGACATTTATACGCAAAATTTGTGGACACCGGTAGTCTTAGTAATGCCAGTCACCTATCCAGACAACGATGAAAATATCGAAGCCGTACGAGCCAGTGTTGAAGAGACTCCATAAACATCCGGTCGTCATCGTTCTCAAGAGTTAGGCATCGCTCGAACCACTTCTCCGACGAATAATTCGTAAGGATTTGAAGATGTTTCCATACAAAATTCAAATGGCTTAACAATTAGCCCAGCTGGTTATCCGTGTCGCTTTGATTTTAACGGGTGATTTTTTAAGAGGTATAGGATTTGATTTTCAAAAAAAAAAACACAAAAAATTTGAAAAAACGATTAAATCCTTATTTGAGTCGATAGAACGGGCGATATAATTTAATGTTTAAAGATTATTTCATGTAAATGTTGGCCGCGGCTCCGCTTTAGATGGCCCATGCGCGAGGTCCAATTTTGGCAGACTCTCTCCAACATATCGGCCGGTATCTCACGAATAAATGCTTCAATATTGGCTTCCAGTGCGTCAATCGTTGCTGGTTTATCCCTGTAGATATTGCCTTAACATGGCCTCACAAGAAATAGTCCGACGGCGTTAAATCACACGATCTAGGCGGCCAATTAACGGGCCCCAAACGTGAGATAAACTCGCCTCTCAATAGGGCCATTGTTTCGTGTGCCGTGTGGCATGTGGCACCGTTTTGTTGAAACCACATGTCAGCCAAGTCCAGCTCTTTCATTTTGGGCAAAAAAAGATTGTTATCATCGCACGGTAGCGCTCGCCATTCACAGTTACGTTCCGGCCATTGTCGTCTTTGAAGAAGTACGGCCCGATGATACCACCGGCCCATAATCCACATCAAACAGTGATTTTTTCGGGATGCATCGGTAGCTCTTGCAATGCTTCTGGCTGGTCTTCACTGCAGATGCGGCAATTTTGCTTGATAACGTACCCATTCAACCAGAAATGAGCTTCGTCGCTGAACACAATTTTTCGATAAAAATGTGGATCTTCCTCCAACTTTGCCAGCGCCCATTCACCAAATGAGAAACATTGTGGGATGTCGTGTGGCTTCAATTCTTGCACCAGCTGTATCTTATAAGGTTTTACACCCAAATCCTGTCGCAAAATTTTCCACGTAGTGGAGTAACAGAGACCCAATTGCTGCGAACGGCGGCGAATCGACATTTCACGGTCACACTGGCGGATACAGCCGCAATATTTTCTTCAGTCCTCACTCTACATCTGCGCGTTGGTGGTTTAATGTCCAATAATGTAAACTGGGTTCGAAATTTAGTCACAAGCTTCCGAATAGCTCCCTCAGTAGGCCGACCAAATTGCCCATTGGAAGCAGTGCTCGATGCACTCTCTTAACCGAGCATGAATTTTGATAGTAAAATTCATTAATTTGCAAGCGTTGTTCGTTCGTAAGTCGATTCATGGTTGAATTATAGACCAAACTGAACAAGTTTGACAATGACAATGACACAAGACACGATTCACGCGTCATCTGTCAAAAACAGTGTTGCCAAGAAGATACTAGCAAAAAAATCACCCATTACTAAATGGAGCATTGAAATGGCCGAAAATGAAGATGACTTTTAGCGAAAAATCATCATGTCCGCCGAGGCACATTTTTCGTTACATGGAGGCGTATGTAAACAAAATTGTCGGTATTATGCTAGCGAAAACCCTCAATTAATCGAACAGCAGCCTCTTTATGACCAAAAAGTTACTGTTTGGTGCGGTATGTGCGCGAATATGATCTTCGGGCCGTGTTTTTTTTGAAGATGATGATGATGGAGCTGCGGTAACCGCCAATGGTGAGCGTTATCGAGCCATGATAACGGATTTTTTAGGCTAATTGTTTGTGAAGGTGACATGGACGGTTGCTGGTTCTAGCAGGACGGCGCCACATGCCACACAGCTCAAGCAACAATCATTTTATTGCGACAATTGTTCCCTGCACGACTGATATCGAAAAATTGCGATTTTGGCCACCGAGAGCACCTGATTTGACGCCACCAGACTTTTATGTGTGGGGCTATTTCAAATTCAAATTCAAAATATTTATTTTGTCATGAATAAACATCATAAACAAAGAAAATTCTACATATAGAGCAATGACGAAAAGGGATAGTCTGTCGATTATAAAACCGATACATTGGACCCTTTAATACAAAGAGTCCATGCAAGAAAGCCCTGAACACCCTAAAAGTCCTTAAACAAAATAAGAAAAAAAAAAACAATAAAGTGGCAAATGAAGAGGCGGTGAAACACAAAAAGGCAAAAACGAAGAAAGAACCCCCAGGAGCTGGCAACGGACGCGAAGAACAAATCTATACAACTTGTCAGCGAAGTCCGTCAGTTGAAATCCAAGGTATACGCTAACAAGCGAGGGACTCTAACTGCCCTCAAGAACAACATTCGTCAAGAAATTGCCGCCATCTCCGTCGAAACATTGGCCAACGTGATGAAAAACGCCGGAAAAAGGGCACATTTGGTTATCAAGGCCAGAGGTGGCCATTTGCGGGATGTCATTTTTGAAAAGTAATTCCAACAAATCTCCTTGGATCAAAATAGAAGACTTTTCAAATGAACAACAAAAAATATTTTTTTAATGTATTTTTGTTTTATAAAAAAATGCTTCCACTTTAAATGGCCCACCCTGTACAACAGACACGGATTGACAAACGTGGACTTTTGTGATTCATACATATTTAAGCAAGCGAAAACACTTCCATCATTTAGGTAGTCGTAGATTTCACAACAGATGCAGAGTCCGCGGAAAAAAAGTTGAGGTTTTCCTGTTCAGACACATCTACGCTTGATACAACAAAGCTAATGTGTGGTGAAACGTGAGCTAACAAGTAAAAAAAAAATAAATGAAAAAGTACTCACTGTTCAGATGAATTGAAATTCCCAGTACGGCTCTGTCGTAAAATCCGTAATTACATCGTAATCGTACGTCGTATAACTGTACGCTGGCGCTAGCTTTGCGGACGTGATCGAGGGATAGGACAGGACCGGCTTCGGTTTGGTTCAGGTTCGATTGAGCTTGCAGAGCTCAATATCTCGGATCTCTTAAGACATTAGTGTTTATGTACAGGTCGTGTAAAGGGAAACTCCAACTTTGAGGACACCCTGTATGGTTTGATACGCAGAGGTCGAATTTTCATCGTACCTGAGTGAACCTACATAATCATGACACGATGTCGCCTTTTTGAAACGATTTGAATCACATTTTTTTGTTTGTTCGTTAAGCTGTTTAATTGCATGGTAATATTTATAAATTCGGTTTAAATTACAGAATGTTAAAGTAGCAAATTTGTTTTGTACGTCATTAGACGAAAGAACGTTCAATGAGTGCTTCAATCTTTTTTCGGGCGGAAGAAATTCCCGTTTATGCAACAGTACGAGAAAAAATACCCATTCTCAACAGAAACCCCAAAAAAGTCCCTTTTTAGAGGGATGAATGTAACATTTTTCCAAAATTCGATAGCTTGAGTAATAGTCAACGTTCGGAAAATTGCTTATTTCAAGGCAGTCCAAAGATCAAAAAGATGCATAGATAAATTTACATGATCAAAAATTGAGAATTTGACATAGTGCCACTTTGCTAATAAAACCTGACTTTCATTGCTCACCCTGGATAAGTGGATTACCAGAAGGAATATATCAGTTAAATCCTGTACGTGTTCTTAAAGAGCTGGTTAAGAACCTTCCGAATATCGCAACATTTTATCTTTTTCCCTTCCGAAAATATCGAGATTCGAATTTGGTTAAAATTGTCGAAAGCAACTGTCCACCAGTTTAGTTACTGAAAATTTGTACAACTATGCAAATATGATCCTTAAACAAATCCTTCACCAGCTCTAACGACAGTTTGGATCTATATACAGGGTGGCCCATCCATGTGTGGATGGAATATAACTCATAAACAAATACATTTTGGGAAAATATATTTATGGGATGTTATACATAAAAAACCCTTATGTATCTAGTATCAACAAAAAGCTTATGAAAAACTGAATCCAAACTTGCACAAATATACAGGGTGATGCATTTGAAATTTTTGAGAAAAACTACAGGTTGCGTTTTTGCAAAAAATAACTTGCTAAAAAGTAACAAGCAGGATAAAAAAGCTGAGATGTGTAGGTTTTTTTTGATTCAGCACTCCAAGTTTCAGAATGGCGGACTGAGGGGTTGCCGAAGTAGGGGGCTTTTCTAGCAAAACACCTTATATCTCAGTAACCAATTACCAAAATCCCATAGTATGGTTATATCAATTTTCGTCTTTCGAATTAATTGATCCAAATATGCAATAAAATTTAAGACATTCTATTTGAAAATTCACAACTTTGATATGTAGGTCGAAATTGGAACACCCTGTATAATTGCCAATATTTTAGAAATGGGCCCTCAAATGTCATGTATAACATGCCATAAATAGAATTTCCCAAAATGTATTTTTTTATGAGTAATATTCCGTCCACACATGGATGGGCCACCCTGTATAGGGGTGTTAGGGAAATAATATTCGAAACTTTAACAGGTGATTTCTTGCATTATTTTAAGCAAAAAAGTCCATTATATTATATAAAGTGAGTCGTAAATAATTAAATTTTCTCAAACATTTGGCAACGCTGCAACGCAACCGCGATACGAGCGCACGACGACCGCAACTGATTCATCGAATTATTTACGTTTGTATGATATTTTTGTTGAAAATATGCCTTAAATTATTGAATTCTTTTACGCATTTTTTGTGGCTAATATTTTTTATTTAATAATACAAAATCTGCAAACGAAAAAGAAACACTGTATAAAATCATGAAATATTTACCCACGAAAGAAAATATAGATCATTATAATCAGTATAAAACCAAATTTATAGAACTTTTGAGAAAAGCAAAAAAAAATTACTATATAAAACAGTTGAATAATAATTCACATGACTCTAGACACCTATGGTCCACTGTCAATGATATATTCAATAAGTCATCCTATTCAAAAAACAATATTAATGAAATAAAAACAAAAACAGAACAGAAAACAGACAATATTCAGCAAATATGTGATGAGTTCATAGAATTTTTCACGAATATAGGAGGAAACTTAGCAAATAATACCAAACAAAATGCTGATATTCATCTGCATGAAACAAGACTGAATAATTCATTTGTATTAACTGAAGTAGACTATCAGTATGTTTTCAATGCCATTATGACTCTAAAAAATAAAAAAAGCCCTGGAGTTGACGAAATTAGAGCTGAACATCTAAAGATACTGGCCAAACAAATAACAGAACCACTTGCTTATATCATTAACAAATCCTTCCAATCTGGAGTATTTCCATCAGCTTTCAAGACAGCAATCATCATACCTATCTATAAATCTAATGATAATACGGACGTCACTAACTATCGACCTATCACTTATATCAAGTTTAGCTAAAGTTTTTGAGAAATTACTCCTTAATAAATGATTAATTTTCTTAATAAATTCAAAATTCTAAATTCAAATCAATATGGTTTTATAGCGGGCAAATCTACAACAGATGGGGTATTAAGTATAATAGATGAAATAACCCAAAATATAGATGGAAAAGTACCATCGATATGCGTATTTGTGGACTTACAAAAAGCGTTTGACACAGTTAACCACAATATACTTTTGGAAATCTTAGAAAGAATAGGTTTTCGTGGAAAGATGTATACTTTAATGGAAAATTATTTATCAAATAGACCGCAATCAGTAAAATTATTAAGCTCGTATAGTAAAGAAATGTTTGTTAAATGTGGTGTTCCACAAGGTACAATTTTGGGTCCTCTGTTATTCAATATTTATTTAAACGATATATTCAAAATTAACAGTACTGGTAAAATAGTCAGTTTTGCAGACGATACTGCTATACTCTATAAAGGTAAGGATTGGAACGACTTAAAAGATATTATCCAAAATGACTTTTGCAAAATTATTCAGTGGTTTAATAACCGAAAATTAAAAATTAACTTCACTAAAACTCATTTTTTACCATTTTCATCACTATCTAATCATCTACCAAAATATAACCACCTTCGGTTTCATGTAAATGATAAAAATATAAAAATCAATAGAGTTAATGATACAAAATATTTAGGAATTTATCTAGATCCCCACTTGAGATGGGATGTACATATTTCTCACATACTAAAGAAAATTAGATTCATAGCATATAAAATAAAATTTCTAACCGGTATATTAACTGAATATTATCTACGAATAATATATCAAGCTTTAGTCGAGCCACACATAACATATGGTATAGTAGTGTGGGGTGCTGCATGCACGACATACTTTAACGATTTAGATGTACTTCAAAGAAGAATTTTAAAATCAATGTTAGGCAAATCAAAATTATACCCAACTAATGACTTATATAATGATGCACAAGTATATGATACTAAACAACTTTACTTCTTACATACCATCACTCATTATCACAAACCTATTAGTGAACACGACATAATTAACCATAATCATAAAACCAGATATAAACTACGCGCAAAAAATGTTCCTAAACCAAACAAATCCCTAATGAAACGATGTCACCTGTATATAGCTCCAAAATTGTACGAACATTTACCAAATAATTTAAAACAATTACGCAATACATTAGGCTTCAAAAAAAATTAAAAAAATTTATTAACACGATTGGGAGAAATCAAATTAATAAAATAATCTCAAATATTACACAATAAATGCTCTACCATTCTTGCCAATAATTTCTTTTTTCTCTCTATTTTATTATATTTTGCAATTCAACATACATATGATCCATGCACAGGCGTTGTCCTCCTATGGATATATTATATTTATTTACTCGTTTCATGTTCCCTGTATTTTAGAGTAAATAAATATTATTATTATTATTATTTACTTAAAAATAAAATGACAGAACTTTCCGGTATGTGGCGATACACACCACCAATTCCCACGATTACGAGTCACTTATTTGAAACGATGCGATACACGAAAAAAGAAAAAAGAACAACATCCCTAAATCACATAAGGTTACAGTTAAATGTATAAGTAATCACAAAAACACGCGATGATTCATGCAGTGCAGGCGGAGTACGACGTTGCCAGTTGGGTGAGGGATCTTGTTTGTCTGTTTTTCTTCGGAAAATTGTATTTAATAAGCAAGAAAATTAATAACTAGATGTATTGATACATTTTACGCTATTAGGCATACGAATTTGAATTATTAAGGTGCAAATTAATTTATTTCATGACTAAAAAGGAATAAGTTTAGCATTTTTTTGATCCGAAACGTTTGATTTTCGGACATAGGTTATAACGAACTTTTTGCTTAGAATAATCCAAGAAATCACCTCTTGAAGTTACGAATATTATTTTCTTAACACACTGTATGGTGTATCTGAAGTCACTTGAAATAGCATAAAAACCTTTGGTCGGCGCGTCCTTTGTAATTTCATGACGTATCATAGGCGTGCGGCATTTATTTAGAACGATAATAATAATGTTTTTATATCACAATAAATTGATTTTACTATCTTCTTATTTTTTTGATTTGGGATAAAAAATACTTATATTGGGCGTTTAATTTATATTGACTGAAAGTTAAGAAATGGAAAAATCACAGAATTTCAACGTTTGACATAGGCAAATATTTACATAGCAGGTAGGTATATAAAAAGCTATATAAAGACTTACATTATAGGTATTTATATATCATCCTCGCCTTCGGAGCTGTCGCTAGAGTCATCTTGTAGAGGAATTACAACGGGATTTACAGGAGGCAAAACACAATATTCATTTTCTTTTTCAATAATATGCCTAGAACACTGCTTCCATAGGTCTGTGGCAGCAATATGAGATACTGCATCTCTTATTGTGGCCAATAGCGATTCACTTAATTGAGGGGTCTGATTATGTTTTCTTACTTTTTTTTTAAAGCAGCCCAGACAGCGTGTTAAATATAGATATATAAAACGCACCCGGTATTTCACAGTGTTTCAAGTGACTTCAGATAAAGTATACATGGTGAGGCCATATTGTCAAAAAAATAGTAATTGTAGCGATAGTGACTTCAAAATGTTTGCCATATGTCTTATAGCAGTTAACTTGTAGGTGCTATCATTAGTACCGAGGAAACTGATGGTATGGGAGAAAACTCTAGCGGAATCAGTCCAAGACGTGAAAGACGATTTCATGATGGCTGTAAAGAAAGCGATCATAGACTTTGTCCTTCAAGATCCATCCTTTGTAAGGACATCCGCTGAAATAGACAATGCTTTCAAACAGGAGATGAAGCAAACTGGGACCAGTTTTAGGGCAAACTTCGCATCGGCGAAAGTCAAGATTGCAAGAAACCTGCATATAGTTAATCCTTGTCTAGCCGCTTTGCCAGATATATGGTACTCTAGTTACAGGTAACCTGTAAATTTGTCATAAGAAATATATCATAAGAGCAACTATTTTTATTTGTAAGCTGCATGATTTTACCCCTGTTTCTAAATCTGAGATATATAATGAAAATCATAGGGGTCCTACGACTGATCCTTGTGGCACACCAGAACAAATGTTTTGTTCGGTAGAGTACTGTTGATTTAGACGAACTTTTTTATACCGATTTTCAAGGTAGGTTTGAATAAACGAAAGAGGTTTTTCAGAAAATCCATAATAACTGCATTTAGACACAAGAAGTGAGTGATTAATGGTGTCAAATACTTTAGTAAAATCAAGAAGTATGAGAGCTACTGATGTTTGGTTATCAAGTGCCATTGTTATATTGTCTGTTAAATCACAGAGTGCCGAAGCTGTATTATGACCCTGTCGAAATCCAGATTGTTTAGATGGAATAATTTTGTTAGAATATATTTTTTTTTTTTTGGTGAGGGGGGAATGCATTTACGCACCATACCATAGCCCGAGCTACAGCGTGTGTGGGACTCCAGGGTCTTGAGGAGATCACCTAATACCCACTAAACCCTAAACCTCCGCGTGGCCCGACTCATCAGCGTCTCGGTAGGCCATGTGTTGTGCGTGACCTGCGGTCTGCTACAACGTCTCCTCATGTGTTTCAGTCTCTGGGAACGCCCGGTTGGTTCCCTTTACCTCGCACATTCTATCGATGTCGTTAAGCGATCATCGATAGAGGGTCTGCTAGATTCTCTTGAAACTCTTGTTTCGAAAAATCAAGAGTTTCAAGTCCTCTTACCAATATGTTGTTCCTGGTCCTGGTCCTGAAGGGTCCTGGTCCTGGTGGGTCCTGGTCCCGGTGGTTCTTGGTCCTCTGCATCCACGCCGTGGGGGGGGGGGATATTCTCCTAGTCAAGGTTCCAGTTAGCGGGTGCCAACTGGGACCTTGGTCTAGGGTACCTGGTTCTGCGGTTGCGAGGCCTCTCGTCCGGATCGTAGTCCATGAGGAATCGTAGCTGCTCGTTCGGGTGGTCCTGAGCTTTCTCGAAGGTCTTCTCCGCTTTTTTCCTCATGTACTCGTGGATGGTGTCCCAATGCAGGTCTCTACGCAAGGTTGAGTTTCTTACGTAGGATGGTGCACTGGTGGCGATCCGGAGTAGCTTCATCTCTAGAGCAGCAAGTCGCTTGCGGTAGCTGGGGGCAGCGTACCCCCAGACCGCGGAGGCGTAAGCGAGCTGAGGTCTGGCGATGGCCTTGATCAGCCGTAGCTTGGTCGCTAGCGGCATCCGGCTGTGTCTACCCAGTAATGGGTAGAGTTGAGCCATGGCTGCTCTGGTCTTTGCGATGACAGCTTCTATGTGGGCTTTCCAGGTGAAGGACTTGTCAAATACGATCCCCAGATATTTGACTCTGTCGCTCCACTGGATATCTTCGTCGAAGATGGATGCTTCGAGAGGTCTTGCAATCCTTCTTCGTTGAATGAAGATTGCCTGCGTCTTCTGGACGTTGATGCGGATTTTCCATTTCACGCACCAGTCCTGGATGTGGTCCAGTTCATCCTGTAGTCTCCTACGGATGATCTCGGGTCGTCTATGCTTGGCGGCTATAGCAGTGTCGTCTGCATATAGGGCCAGCATTGTGTCAGCTGTCTTCGGCACATCGTGAGTATAGATGTTGTAGAGCAGGGGGCTAAGGCTGACCCCTGGGGCACGCCTGCTTCCAGCTGTCGTCTTGTTGAATGGCATGTACCAATCTTCACCGTGAACCATCTTTGTGTTAGATAGCTCTGGATCAGTTGGCACATGTTCGCATCGATTCCGGCGGCTTCCATTTTGGCGATGAGTCCATCGTGCCAAACTCGATCGAAGGCTCGTTCCGCGTCCAGCAGGACGAGACCGGTTGCCTCCTGGAGATTGAAGCCGCTGGTGATGTTTTCCGTTAGTCGTAGCGCTTGGAGCTCCGTGTTGTGGGAGGATCTGAAGCCGAATTGCTCTGGGGGGAGAAGTTGCAGTTCTTCTGCCTGCTTCTCTAGTCGAACGGCGATAGCCTTTTCGACTACTTTGCCCATCGAGGAAACCAGGCTGATGGGCCGGTAGTTCTGGGGCAACTTCCGGTCCTTGCCTGGCTTGGTGAGCATTATAACCTGGGCTTCCCGCCACCGCCGCGGGAAGTGGTTAAGTCTCAGAGTGGCATTGGCGATGTTTGGTGAGCGCAGCAATGCCTTGGTGGGAAGGTTCTTCAGCATCCTGTTGTTGATGCCGTCCCTTCCCGGCCCCTTTCTGACCTTCAACCTGCGGATGATCAGACGGATTTTCTCTGGACTGGAGGGGTGATCCGTCTCCTGGCCAGGTGGTCGACTCCTCATGATTTCGGCTGCGACTTCCACGGTCTCCTCGTGGTTGTCGTCCTCGTCTTCATGGTTAGAATATAAGTAAGCGCAGAGCTGCTTATAAACAACGCGCTCCAATACTTTAGAAAAAATTGGCAGTAGACTGATCGGTCTCAGTTGACCATATGTCGATGAATGATGTTGAACATCATCTTTTGTTTGTTACGTTACTAGTTTTGAGTAAAAGTTCAATTTGTATAATCTGTTTTACCAATAAACACACTGTTTAGCAAAGATATTCTTTACGACTTATTTTTTCGTCAATTTTACTTTCCAACAAGTAAGTAAACCTTAATTACCGATTTTCTCAAAATCAGTCCGGATGGACTATTGTCGTTATTCACCGGTACCCTTCATTTGTAATTCGAAATTGCGCGTATGTGATTGGTAGAAATCAAGACGAGAGAAATAGCCTTTAGTAAAATGATAGTAGTAGCAGGATCGATTTATTTATCTCTCATGGCTCACTTATAGCATATAGGTACACAAGGATTCTGCCTGTCTATAAATACAAATTGCCAATATGGCCGATTTCATACATCTTTTAAAAACAAGTGCAATTTCTTCTTGAAGGTTTTTAAATATTTCTGATTCTGGCAAGTGGTTAAATCGTTATAGACCTTTATGGAAAACGTATTTGCTTATGCGATGATTACACTGGTCAACAAAATTTTAACTTTGTCGTGCCACACGGACTTTTTTGATATTTTTTACTTTAATTGGTATTGTAAGAAAAAATAAACAGTTAAAAAAATTGCTAGACAAGGATTTTATTCTATTGAGTAATTAAATTTAAGAAAAACACAGATCTCGTAAATCAAAAGTTATTTTTTTTATAAATGACTTAATAATCTAAGATTTTCTTGAATATTTAGCTTCTGGTTGGTCCTTTTAATTGTCCAGCAGTAATCTGCTAACATATTTGGGCTCCATTTGCCCTGGTACCGCTTTTCCATATTAGAAATGTCCTGATGGAACCTCTCACCGTGCTCGTCGCTGACAGCCCCTAAATTGTCAGGAAAAAAATCCAGGTGCGAGTCTAAAAAATGGATCTTAAGTGACATGTTGCAACCCAATGCTTGATATGACAATAATAGCTCGCTAACCAACTCTCTGTAGCTGTCACTCTTGTGGTTACCCAAAAAATTTGAAACAACAGATCCATGCAGATGTTTCTAAATCGCTTAATTTTTCTTCAAATCTTGAATCTTTTATTAACTCCCTAATTTGAGGGCCAACAAAAATACCCTCTTTTATCTTTGCATCACTTATTTTAGGGAATTTTTCTTTTAGATACAAAAATCCACTCCCATTGCGATCCATTGCCTTCACAAAATTTTATTAATCCTAATTTGATATGCAATGTGGTAGAAGCACATTATTTGGCTGTACAAGGGGTAAATACTTTACGTTTTTTTGCCCAGGAACTAACGATGCACGCGTAGGCCATGTTTTTTTTATATAGTGATTAGTTCTGTCTCGGCTATCCCATTCACATAAAAAGCAGCAAAACTTTGTATAACCAGCTGAAGTCCAAGTAATAGTGCAACAACTTTAAGATCACCGCAGATTTTGAAGGAATATGTACTGTAATTTATTTTTTCAAGTAAAAGTTTCATATTTTCATAGGTTTCTTTCATATTTGCAGCATGGGCCAAGGTACAGACGGAAGCTTATTTCCATTATGCAATAACACTGCTTTTAGACTTGCTTTCGAAGAATCAATGAATAAACGCCACTGAGAGAGATCAAAATCTATGTCCAACATTTTCATAATCTCATTTATGTTATTGCAAAACACCAAATCTCCATCCTGAGAAAAATACGTTTCTGAAGTGTTGATCACGGTTTCGAAAATAGCTAACTTTTGTATTATGATGTAGCAAATTCCATTCTTTTAGACGTGATCCTAATAGTTCTGACTGCTTTTTTGACAAATTTAAATCCCGAACCAAATCATTTAGGTCTCCTTGAGTTATCAAATGTGGCTCGTTTACAATTCCTTTTAACTCAAAGTCATCGTCCTCGTCAACACATTCACCTGAAGTGGACGGTTGTGAATTGTTCTCAACAGACGTAGTTGCAACTGGTATTAGTTCTGGCAATTTTTTACAATGAGAGACTGGTCTTATAGCCGAAGATAAGTTAGGGTAAATAACTGTGGTTTTTTTCTTGTAATTTATACCTTTTATGTCTGTGAGACAAAAATAGCAATCTGAAACGTGATCTCGCTGTTCAGTCCATATCATGGGTACAGCAAACGGCATAGGTCGTGCACCTTTCTTCCAGTCAGTTAAATTTTTCACACACGTTATGCAACAGACATGAGGGGCCCAGGATTTGTCTTGATGGGCGACAGAAAAACCAAAACATTGGTGATAACACTCCAACACAAGATTCGTAAAATTTCGTCGTTGTTTTTTGAATGTTAGTTCTCCGCAGACATAACAAAAAGGTTAGGATCATTATTACACTTCCTCGACATATTCACAGGGTTAATAAATCACAAAAAGTGTTCAAATTCAACAACAAATTTTTTATAAGGATTTACTTGTAAGCGTTTCTGTTAATTTACTGCCGTAGTACTAGTTATGAGTATTACCGTATCACAACAAATATGAGGCTAATAGACATATGACAGCTGTCATGTAATAATGAGGGTAGACTGATAAAACAAAATTAGCTGTTAAAGTTCGTGTGGCAAAACCAGTGTTGACCAGTGATTAGAACTCAAAGGAAAATCAAATTCCCTTCTAGATTTATATGAATGATACATGCATTTCAAACTTGTTAGTTCGTTAAGACTTTCGGTAACAATCTGTTCCTAATTTTTTGTTTGATGAAGATTTATTTAGCATAATTCCTGCAATGTTAGTTTTGTATAGCTGTTCTTACACACATTTTTTGAATCAATTCTTGCCAGTCATAATTACCGCGCTGTGAATTTTGGGTATTTATAAAGTGTTCTTTTTAATTTCACCTCAAAGATTTTTAAATTCGATTACAGTTTAATTCCACTGTTCAACGCCCTGTATAACTATTATTTCAGACATTTGAGACTGATAAATACAGCCGAACTGATGGAACATGAGGGCGCTTTCGACCTACAGGAATTCAAGTATATGGCGAATAAGCACATCGAAAAATGCAAAGCTACCTTTATGGACCAGTATTTTTACCAAGTGACGGACGTGTTTTTGCAAGGAAATAAAAAAGGCAAACTGCCAGATCCTAGTAAGATGAGGAAAGTGGTGTCTTTCTACAATGCTGTAGCTGCTATTATGACGCATCACTTGCAAATGCTCTGCATGAAGTCGCTCTACGACTATGTCAAGTATATAACTGATGTTAAGGTGAGTTCTTCAATAGCTATTTTGTACTGAGCGGATGTCACACGATCAGTTTTTACTGATGATTCCATCTGTGTCAGTGGATTTATACGTAACCTTATGCAGTGCTGGAGAAGGTCATTTTTCCTTTTAGATTTACAC
>CAVLJG010000003.1:6481913-6573674 GCA_963669975.1 Acanthoscelides obtectus | reverse complement strand
GCAACCCAAAAACCTTCCCGAAGTCCCAATACGGCCCCTATCAAACCACTAAGTTGACGAAATCGTACAGGTCTCCGTACTCTAGGAGGCATCGAAAACCGATCGTAAAGGATGTCAAGAACCAAAATCCGCCAACGTTGATTCTTTACTGCGGCTGAAATATTCATTTTTAGAGCGTTAGTGAATTAAAAAAAAGCAGTATAAAACCGAATGTCCAACTGATAAGGCTGAAAATTTTTTTCACTTGTTATTTAACAGTAAGATAACTACATTCACCAACTTTTATTAAAATAAAACCATTTAAAACTGGGTGTTCGGATTTATATGTCACTTAATATAATAACAGTTAGCGCGTGATCTCTCGGTAACAGTTGGGGATAGCGCCTCTTATTGGTCAATTCGCCATTAAATTTCAAGCGGTCGCCTGGCGGAATAATGCGCGGGGCAGGGCAGGGCAGGCAGAGTTGCATTCAGGCCACCGACCGTCGCGTGTATCACTGCGTGCTCGTGTTTTCGTAATCACCTTGATTGGTTGTTGCTGTTAAGCGTATTTGAGTAATTTGTTAAGTTTCTGTTCGTTATTGTTATCCTCGTTATTATTTGTTTTGAACCAATCCTGAACATGTCCAGTACAGATACTGCTGATGAGGCTGTAGCCCTCCTAGAAAGCGTTTAAAAAAAAGACATCTTAGCGTAGACATGAAAGACGCCATATTGAATACATTCAATAGAGCGGAAGGAGACGAAACATCAAACTAACCCGAAAATAGCTCTGAAAGTGGCAGATAAAATTGGGGTACCAAGCGACAGTGTACAATGTTTGAACGAACATAGAAAAAGCATGCCTTTTCCAAGCCAATGACTGGTAAAAATCGGAAAAGTATCATAAGATCGTCGTTGGATGACGCTGACAAGCATGCGATTCGGAGAAAAGTGCACGAGTTCTCTTCTTCAGAACGAATACCGACAGTTGATAAAGTATTACGGGAGGTTAACGAGGATGCTATGTTAACCAAATTTCAAACGTTCGACTATTCATAAACTTTTTGAAGCAGTTTAATTTCGAATGGAAGAAACGAGGCCGTAACAGCTTACTTATGGATAGAGAAGAAATTGTTCTGTGGAGGAGAAGTACCTGACCAAAATTAAATCATCAGTCAGATCTATTACCTGAACGAAACCTGGATTAACGCTGGGCACACTACTCCGAAGGTATGTTTGAAAAACGTGACTTCAACCAGAAGGGCATTTAGATGTACTGTCGACCGGATTGAAAAATCCAGCAGGTAAATAGATCGAAGTAGTTCGCGGTATCAATTTTTGCGCACAATATCTCTCTATCTTCGTACCTACAAGACGTGCATGTCTACTTAGCGGATTTTATCTTTCTAGGCAAAGGAAAAAGGCTCATTATTTGCCACATTGGGGGTGTAGATGGTTTATGGTCTTCTGAGTAAAAAAAAACCACTGACTACCATGAAGAGATGAATGGGGAAGCATTCGAGAAGTGGTTTTCAGGCATTTTACGACGTCTCGAAGGACAATTCTGTGGTTGTTTTGGATAATGCTCCCTATCAATCTCGCAAAATAGAAAAAATCCTACGTCTGAATGACCGCTTAACTATCTTCTCTTGGCAATCGCATGGAATTTATTTCATGCCAGGACGAGTATAAGGATTGTTACTTAATGCTGCTGATCTCTAAATCGACGCCTTTGAGTAATTCACACGGCAACGTGATATCTGGATCCTGGTCTGCTTTTTGTTGCAATCGTTAAACCAGCATATCTGTCCATTCACCTGGGTATATACTATGTTGACATTTAGGCTGATGAGTTCTTAGATCCTAAGCGAAGAGCCCTAGAGGGGCTGTGTACCCCGAGGGACATATTCGCCGAGCGAGTTGCGTGTTGAAGAACAAGAAACGTACCGTTTGAGCTATAACAAAACTTCTTGACTGCTTCGCGGAACAGATGATGCCAATTAAATAATTTCCAAGCACGTCCCACGAGATTCTCACGCTCCTCGAGTTCCGAATAGTAAACAACGAATACAAAACCGCGGACGCCGCATCGTTCGCAATTATTTTGCATAGTTCAGAACTTTCGACTTATATGAGAATTACTACCATTCATTCAGTAGAACTTTTGTATCGTGATTCATGAGAAGTTTGAATCTCATAGACATTCTACCATCTTGAATTAAATAAATAACGAACGTTTCGTAACGAAAAATATGAGATACTTTTTAAAATAAAGGGGCATCTATTTCCAAATCGACCATTGTGAGGGTGTATACAAGTAGCAGCTGGAAGCTGGAACTGTAAAGTATCTCAGTTCGCGTTTGATAGCCCAATCACCACCATGACCGAAAGAGGCTGACGATTCTGGAGGCATAGTAGATGCGGTCTTCTCGCCACAGGATACATTTTCCACAAAATTAAACTTTAATGTCCCGTGCATCAAAATCTTCACGAAAATACTGAACTGCTTCATATTTAGCAATTTTTAGGCATTCGCATTTGATAGCCAATCACCACCATGACCGAAAGAGGCTGACGATTCTGGAGGCATAGTAGATGCGGTCTTCTCGCCACAGGATAAATTTTCCACAAAATTAAACTTTAATGTCCCGTGCATCAAATCTTCACGAAAATACTGAACTGCTTCATATTTAGCAATTTTTAGGCATTCGCATTTGATAGCCCAATCACCACCATGACCGAAAGAGGCTGACGATTCTGGAGGCATAGTAGATGCGGTCTTCTCGCCACAGGATAAATTTTCCACAAATTAAACGTTAATGTCCCGTGCATCAAAATCTTCAGGAACATACTGAACTGCTTCATATTAGCAATTTTTAGGCATTCGCATTTGATAGCCCAATCACCACCATGACCGAAAGAGGCTGACGATTCTGGAGGCATAGTAGATGCGGTCTTCTCGCCACAGGATAAATTTTCCACAAAATTAAACTTTAATGTCCCGTGCATCAAAATCTTCACGAAAATACTGAACTGCTTCATATTTAGCAATTTTTAGGCATTCGCATTTGATAGCCCAATCACCACCATGACCGAAAGAGGCTGACGATTCTGGAGGCATAGTAGATGCGGTCTTCTCGCCACAGGATAAATTTTCCACAAAATTAAACGTTAATGTCCCGTGCAATCAAATCTTCAGGAACATACTGAACTGCTTCATATTTAGCAATTTTTAGGCATTCGCATTTGATAGCCCAATCACCACCATGACCGAAAGAGGCTGACGATTCTGGAGGCATAGTAGATGCGGTCTTCTCGCCACAGGATAAATTTTCCACAAAATTAAACGTTAATGTCCCGTGCATCAAAATCTTCAGGAAAATACTGGACTGCTTCATATTTAGCAATTTTTAGGCATTCGCATTTGATAGCCCAATCACCACCATGACCGAAAGAGGCTGACGATTCTGGAGGCATAGTAGATGCGGTCTTCTCGCCACAGGATAAATTTTCCACAAAATTAAACGTTAATGTCCCGTGCATCAAATCTTCAGGAAAATACTGAACTGCTTCATATTTAGCAATTTTTAGGCATTCGCATTTGATAGTCCAATCACCAAAATGACCGAAAGAGGCTGACGATTCTGGAGGCATAGTAGATGTGGTCTTCTCGCCACAGGATAAATTTTCCACAAAATTAAACTTTAATGTCCCGTGCATCAAAATCTTCAGGAAAATACTGAACTGCTTCATATTTAGCAATTTTTAGGCATTCGCATTTGATAGCCCAATCACCACCATGACCGAAAGAGGCTGACGATTCTGGAGGCATAGTAGATGCGGTTTTTTCGCCACAGGATAAATTTTCCACAAAATTAAACGTTAATGTCCCCTGCATCAAAATCTTCAGGAAAATACTGAACTGCTTCATATTTAGCAATTTTTAGGCATTCCCATTTGATAGCCCAATCACCACCATGACCGAAAGAGGCTGACGATTCTGGAGGCATAGTAGATGCGGTCTTCCTCGCCACAGGATAAATTTCCACAAAATTAAACGTTAATGTGCCGTGCATCAAAATCTTCAGGAAAATACTGAACTGCTTTATATTTAGCAATTTTTAGGCATTCGCATTTGATAGCCCAATCACCACCATGACCGAAAGAGGCTGACGATTCTGGAGGCATAGTAGATGCGGTCTTTTCGCCACAGGATAAATTTTCCACAAAATTAAACGTTAATGTCCCGTGCATCAAAATCTTCACGAAAATACTGAACTGCTTCATATTTAGCAATTTTTAGGCATTCGCATTTGATAGCCCAATCACCACCATGACCGAAAGAGGCGGACGATTCTGGAGGCATAGTAGATGCGGTCTTCTCGCCACAGGATAAATTTTCCACAAAATTAAACGTTAATGTCCCGTGCATCAAAATCTTCAGGAAAATACTGAACTGCTTTATATTTAGCAATTTTAGGCATTCGCATTTGATAGCCCAATCACCACCATGACCGAAAGAGGCTGACGATTCTGGAGGCATAGTAGATGCGGTCTTTTCGCCACAGGATAAATTTCCACAAAATTAAACGTTAATGTCCCGTGCATCAAAATCTTCACGAAAATACTGAACTGCTTCATATTTAGCAATTTTTAGGCATTCGCATTTGATAGCCCAATCACCACCATGACCCGAAAGAGGCTGACGATTCTGGAGGCATAGTAGATGCGGTCTTCTCGCCACAGGATAAATTTTCCACAAAATTAAACGTTAATGTCCCGTGCATCAAAATCTTCAGGAAAATACTGGACTGCTTCATATTTAGCAATTTTTAGGCATTCGCATTTGATAGCCCAATCACCACCATGACCGAAAGAGGCTGACGATTCTGGAGGCATAGTAGATGCGGTCTTCTCGCCACAGGATAAATTTTCCACAAAATTAAACGTTAATGTCCCGTGCATCAAAATCTTCAGGAAAATACTGAACTGCTTCATATTTAGCAATTTTTAGGCATTCGCATTTGATAGTCCAATCACCAAAATGACCGAAAGAGGCTGACGATTCTGGAGGCATAGTAGATGTGGTCTTCTCGCCACAGGATAAATTTTCCACAAAATTAAACTTTAATGTCCCGTGCATCAAAATCTTCAGGAAAATACTGAACTGCTTCATATTTAGCAATTTTTAGGCATTCCCATTTGATAGCCCAATCACCACCATGACCGAAAGAGGCTGACGATTCTGGAGGCATAGTAGATGCGGTCTTCTCGCCACAGGATAAATTTTCCACAAAATTAAACGTTAATGTGCCGTGCATCAAAATCTTCAGGAAAATACTGAACAGCTTTATATTTAGCAATTTTTAGGCATTCGCATTTGATAGCCCAATCACCACCATGACCGAAAGAGGCTGACGATTCTGGAGGCATAGTAGATGCGGTCTTTTCGCCACAGGATAAATTTTCCACAAAATTAAACGTTAATGTCCCGTGCATCAAAATCTTCACGAAAATACTGAACTGCTTCATATTTAGCAATTTTTAGGCATTCGCATTTGATAGCCCAATCACCACCATGACCGAAAGAGGCTGACGATTCTGGAGGCATAGTAGATGCGGTCTTCTCGCCACAGGATAAATTTTCTACAAAATTAAACGTTAATGTCCCGTGCATCAAATCTTCACGAAAATACTGAACTGCTTCATATTTAGCAATTTTTAGGCATTCGCATTTGATAGCCCAATCACCACCATGACCGAAAGAGGCTGACGATTCTGGAGGCACAGTAGATGCGGTCTTCTCGCCACAGGATAAATTTTCCACAAAATTAGACGTTAATGTCCCGTGCATCAAAATCTTCAGGAAAATACTGAACTGCTTCATATTTAGCATTTTTAGGCATTCGCATTTGATAGCCCAATCACCACCATGACCGAAAGAGGCTGACGATTCTGGAGGCATAGTAGATGCGGTCTTCTCGCCACAGGATAAATTTTCCACAAAATTAAACGTTAATGTCCCGTGCATCAAAATCTTCAGGAAAATACTGAACTGCTTCATATTTAGCAATTTTTAGGCATTCGCATTTGATAGCCCAATCACCACCATGACCGAAAGAGGCTGACGATTCTGGAGGCATAGGCGTAGATGCGGTCTTCTCGCCACAGGATAAATTTTCCACAAAATTAAACTTTAATGTCCCGTGCATCAAAATCTTCAGGAAAATACTGAACTGCTTCATATTTAGCAATTTTTAGGCATTCGCATTTTTTTTTTTTAACATGTAATTGGCATTGGAAGTTATCCATTTGCCACAGATGTGTGTTACTTATATTTCTCTAATTATGGACAAACACACGACGTCACAACATCCATGGCGAAGGCGAGATTCGAACTCGCGGCCCGGCCGGCCGGCTGATCAGTAGCACGACACTCTGACCAACGCGGCCAACCGAGGCCCCTAGGGCATTCGCATTTGATAGCCCAATCACCACCATGACCGAAAGAGGCTGACGATTCTGGAGGCATAGTAGATGCGGTCTTCTCGCCACAGGATAAATTTTCCACAAAATTAAACTTTAATGTCCCGTGCATCAAAATCTTCAGGAAAATACTGAACTGCTTCATATTTAGCAATTTTAGGCATTCGCATTTGATAGCCCAATCACCACCATGACCGAAAGAGGCTGACGATTCTGGAGGCATAGTAGATGCGGTCTTCTCGCCACAGGATAAATTTTCCACAAAATTAAACTTTAATGTCCCGTGCATCAAATCTTCAGGAAAATACTGAACTGCTTCATATTTAGCAATTTTTAGGCATTCGCATTTGATAGCCCAATCACCACCATGACCGAAAGAGGCTGACGATTCTGGAGGCATAGTAGATGCGGTCTTCTCGCCACAGGATAAATTTTCCACAAAATTAAACTTTAATGTCCCGTGCATCAAAATCTTCAGGAAAATACTGAACTGCTTCATATTTAGCAATTTTTAGGCATTCGCATTTGATAGCCCAATCACCACCATGACCGAAAGAGGCTGACGATTCTGGAGGCATAGTAGATGCGGTCTTCTCGCCACAGGATAAATTTTCCACAAAATTAAACTTTAATGTCCCGTGCATCAAAATCTTCAGGAAAATACTGAACTGCTTCATATTTAGCAATTTTTAGGCATTCGCATTTGATAGCCCAATCACCACCATGACCGAAAGAGGCTGACGATTCTGGAGGCATAGTAGATGCGGTCTTCTCGCCACAGGATAAATTTTCCACAAAATTAAACTTTAATGTCCCGTGCATCAAAATCTTCACGAAAATACTGAACTGCTTCATATTTAGCAATTTTTAGGCATTCGCATTTGATAGCCCAATCACCACCATGACCGAAAGAGGCTGACGATTCTGGAGGCATAGTAGATGCGGTCTTCTCGCCACAGCATAAATTTTCCACAAAATTAAACTTTAATGTCCCGTGCATCAAAATCTTCAGGAAAATACTGAACTGCTTCATATTTAGCAATTTTTAGGCATTCGCATTTGATAGCCCAATCACCACCATGACCGAAAGAGGTTGACGATTCTGGAGGTATAGTAGATGCGGTCTTCTCGCCACAGGATAGATTTTCCACAAAATTAAACGTTAATGTCCCGTGCATCAAAATCTTCAGGAACATACTGAACTGCTTCATATTTAGCAATTTTTAGGCGTTAAAATATAAAAATATGTTTGTCTACTTTTTCCTAACAAAAAAAAATAGATGCTTTTCCATTCTCATCCAGTATTCCTTTTGACATGATTTCGTCAAAAATTTCGCACCACGATTTCTATATTTCATAGACTATATTGTGAATATGCATTTTTGATTTTCCATTCTTAAACACAAGTTTGGATGCATTACTTTTGTTAAATACTAAAATACAGAAAATTGGATAAAACAGAACACGTACATCACGAAAGCTCTTTTTTGTTTAAAAGTACAAATCCAAAAAAAAAATTACAACCTAAAATGGATGCAAATATGGTAGGATCGATGCCGAAATTCTTCATGAAGAGTATTCAGTCTATTTCTAACACACTTTATTCGATTTACCTGTATTCTATGTAAGGGAATTTTTCAACCTAATATCACCAGTTTCAAGAAGTCTGAGTAACTGAAAAAATCAAGTTTGAAAATTTTTAAAAAGACCGAATTTTGAAATTTGGAAAAAAATGGATTTGAGGATTTGAAAAATGATTGGGAAATTCGGAAATTTGGAAAAAATGGAAATTTTGAAAAAATGGAAATTTTGAAAGCAATCTGGAAATTTCGAAATTTAAAAAAAGATAAATTTGGATTTAGTGTCAAATATATACGAAACATCGAAGCTCTTCATTACAAGGACTTTTGTTGTTGTCCTGATACAAAGAAATTGAAAAACAAATTGTAGTCAAAAAAAACAAAAAAAGGTTTTAATAGCAAATCGAACTAAAAAGTATAAAATAATTTTCAATTATAGGAGAGTCGGCATTACTGCAGTAGAACGTCAAACAATCAAGTATGAATTAAGTCATCATCAAGTTTAATTAACTTAAAAATTTACACAGGGATTAAGGGCTGATGACAATATTGGAAAAATGGATTTGGAATCTTTTTAAAAACTGAATATTGTAGTTTGAAAAAATGGATTTGAGAATTTGAAAAATAATTGGGAAATCCTAAAATTTGGAAAATAATTTGAAAATTTGGATATGTTGAAACAAATCGAAAATTTTGAAAAGATGGAAATTTTGAAAGAAAAATCGTGAATTTAAAAATTTAAAAAAATGGCAGTAAATTTGAGTCAATTACAAAGTATAAAATATACCAAATGTCAAAACTCTTGATTATAAATACTTTTGTTGTTGTTCTGAGACAAAATAGTCTAAAAATAAATTAAACTAGTTGAAAAAAACAAAATAAATAATATTAACAAATTAGGAACAAAAATTGCAAAAAAAGAAGAAAATAATTTTCAATAAATAAAACCTAGCAAAACTGGCCTATTCCACTTACCAAAACTTTAATTGTAAGATCACGTCCAATACATATTACAATACTATACACACCGTACCGTAGACAAAATAATATAGCGATTATGTAATAAAAACAGTTGTCTGTGTCTGATGCGACCCGACAGTCAATTGTCTGATGCACTTATTCCCGCCGATTCGCGATGAATAAAAAAATTACTACGACCCGACTCATTCATTGATATGGATTATGCTGATTGAACAGTATGGACATCCTTCTGGTAATGTCGCACCGAGGCGTCAGATTGTAGTCGTAATCAGGTTACAAAATATGAAACCACCATAATATGACCAAAGAAGTAAGAATGGTTGAAGGCTGCAACCAGGTGATGAAGTGTTACTACGGAGGTGCCGCAAGGTTCCGTTTTTGGACCGCGACTAACATTTGTATGTACGCTGTGAGAGGTCCAGTTTATAGGATTGGAAGATATCACAATATAACCAACAAATCAAAACGATGCCAGGTCGTAAATTGAGGACAAATGTTACAGTGGGAGTTCCGCAAGGTACATTTTCACACCGCTAATGTGGAATATTTGCCAGGTCGTAGAGAATAAAGGTTACTATGGACAAGGCTCTGCTTTTAGGCCATTACTGTTGAACGTTTTTTATGATGGAGTGTCAACTAAGGATAAGAGAGGATAAGCATTATGGGAGATCAGCAAGGTTCTGTTTTTGGACCACTACTGTACAAAATTTTTACGATGGGGTCTCGACTAAGGATGCGGACAGAGATTCAAATGCTAGGATGGTAAATATCGCAATATAAACAACTAAAAAATGATACCAGATTGCAAACTGAGGATAAAGTTTACTATGGCAGCTCCACAAGGTTCTGTTTTTGGACCATTACTGTGGAGCATTTATCTGATGGGGTGTCAACTAAGGAAACTGTCAGATACTTAATTGTTAGGATGGGAAATATAACAATATAACACAAAAAATTAAAATACCAGATCGTAAAGAGAGCATAAGGATTATAGGATCCCCGCAAGGTTCTGTTTTTAGACCACTACTGTAGAACATTATTTATACGTTGGGTCTCGACTAACGATGCTGTCACAGATTCAAATGGTAGGATGGGAAATATCGCAATATAAGCAACGAAAAAATGATACCAGGTTGCAAAGAGAGGATAAAGTTTACTATGGGAGCTCCACAAGGTTCTATTTTCGGACAGCTACAGTAAAACATTAGTATAATAGAGTATCAAGACCAAATTTGCGACTAAACGTCACACTGATAGATATGCTGACGATCAAGATAAGCCAGACTGTGGAATCATTTGATATTCGTTAACGAGGCCGACTTTGTTTCTAATTTAGATTATTTGCCACCTTTTGACAAGTCTGACCACTGTTCACTTTTATCTTCTCTCCAGTTCAATATAAATAGTCGTTCTACAACCGATAAGTTTAAAACCATCAAAATTGTAAACCACGATGCTCTTAATCAAGCCCTGTCAAGTCAACTGGCCTGCTTTGCTTAACAACCGTAGCACCCAAGATATGTGGGACACTTTCAACTTTAACATATCGAGGATGCTTCGTCACAAGAGATCTTTGTGGCAACGGTTTAGGAGGAGTGGCCATTCACAAGATTACGTGTCTCATCGATCCTTTTCTAACCTCCTATCTAGAACGTTACATAATGCCAAACATGCTTATGAACGAAAACTCGTTACCTCCAAAAATAAGAAGAAGCTGTTTCGGTATCTAAGAACAAACCTGAATTCCAAAGTTTCATCACCTCAGATCCGCGACGCTGACGGTCATCTCCACACGGATGCCACCAAATCTGCCAACTTACTGGCAGAGTCCTTTAGTGATGACTTCGTCGATGAGCCTAATGCAGACCTTCTACCGACTACTATCTGCCATAGGTGTCCCAACAGCCTTTGCGAAGGTGAGTTCCTGCCTGAAGATGTATTAATGCACCTGCGAAATCTGAAGACCTCTTCCTCCCCTGGTAAAGATGGGATGACGGGTGCTGTACTTAAAAACTGCGCTTCAGCACTTGCCCTACCATTAAGCTTGATATTCACATCGTCTTTTAGATCTCATACCCTACCCTCATGCTGGCTTAGTGCTTCTGTTACCCCTGTATTCAAAAAGGGCGACAAATCCTCCGCTAAAAATTATCGACCAATAAGTCTCGTTCCTATCGCCGCCAAAATAGCTGAAAGAATCATATTAGATAAGCTCCTGTCATTTGCTTTCGAAAATGACCTTATCCCTAAGAATCAGCATGGATTTCTCCCTGGTCGATCAATAATGACCAACCTTCTCCACTCTCTCAACGATTGGACTCAGTATCTGGACACAAAGACTCCTGTTGATATAATCTACTTAGATTTTTCTAGGGCTTTTTCGATCACGTACCACATAGAAGGCTTCTGTTTAAGGTGGAATGTATGGGAATAAGAGGCGAGTTGTTACTGTGGATTAAGGCTTTTATCACCGGGAGGACTTTCTCTGTGCGCGTCAGTGATAGCCAGTCTCACCTTCATCATGTAGCAAGTGGAGTTCCTCAAGGCTCTGTCTTGGGGCCAGTGCTGTTCCTTCTGTATACAAGTGACCTGCCCGCATTGATTTCCTCCACATGTTCAGCTTATGCCGACGACACGAAGATTTACAATACTGTCGTAAATTCTGCTATGCTTCAACGAGATCTTGATATTGTTTGTCAATGGTCAGTCAGTTGGCTTTTACCCTTAAATCTAAGTGTTGTGTCCTTCACCTCGGGAAGACAAATCCGCGATTTACATACAAGATCTCTGACCACAAGATCGAAGCAGTTTCCAGCCACACTGATCTGGGCGTTGTAGTGAACGATCGTCTTTCCTGGTCAGAGCATATTCACCACGTTACATCAAAAGCCAAGAAACTTCTATACATGCTGGAGAGGTCTTTCAAAGGATCCGATGTCAACACTTGCGCCTACATTTACAAGGCATTCGTGAGGCCAATTCTTGAATTCGCTGGCCCGGTATGGGACACTGTGCTTCTGCGCGATAGAAATCTCGTCGAATCAGTACAGCGTCGGGCTACTCGTATCCCTTTTGGAGCACGAAGACCAAGCTATGAAGATCGCCTTGAATTATTCAACCTGACCTCATTCTCTGAGCGAAGACTTCGTGGCGATCTTATAGTTACGTTCAAGATACTTCATGGTTTGATGGGCACCAACCTCATGCATCTATACCGTCTGTCGCGCAGCAATCTACGCGGACACAGCTTCAAACTGCATAAGGAGCCATTTAAAACAACAGTCCGACAGTGGTTTCTTCCCAACCGCATATTCAACACCTGGAATAGTTTACCTGAAAGTGTGGTTGGTGCTACTTCAGTTAATAGCTTCAAAGTGCAGTATGATAGCTGGAGGAGTGTACAAACTTTATAGCTATGAACTGTCTTTTTTTATTTTTTCTATTTGATGTATTTGTGTTACGGGTCCGTACACTATATTTGCTGCATGAGCTTATAGTACTGTGTACTCTGCTTATCTCAATTATCATAATAATAATAATAATAATAAAAGAAAATTTCGAGAATATGAATCGTTACATTGTGTGCCAAAAGTACTTAAAAAAATTGGTATACGTTTTACACATCATAAATACCTGTTTAGAGAGGGGATTCTTTCCAGAATCATGGAAAGAAGCATTAGTGTTGCCTCTAGCTAAAATAAGTAAACCAAAATTATATTTTGATTTAAGACCAATTAGTATTTTACCTGTTTTGTCCAAATTATTAGAAGAAGCAATGTACGCCCAAATTTACGATTATCTCTCTGAACATAAAATTTTGCCTCCCAAACGATGCGGTTAGCGAAAAGGATATAACAGTGCAGGTGCCCCATTAGACTTCACCGATAATATTGTTAGAGCCTGGGATGAACATATGATCGCATCATTAGTTCTTCTTGACTTCTCTAAGGCATTAGATACCATAAATCATCGTCTTCTAGTAGCCAAGTGTAAATATTTTGGTTTTCCTGATTCTGCTTCAAAAATGAGTCTGAGCATTTTAGGAATTCGATATCAAAGCGTACACATTGACATGGTTCTATCTTGAAAGTGCCTCATTTCCTCCGGAGTGCCTCAAGGGTCTGTACTTGGGCCACTCCTATTCATTTTGTATATTACTGATCTCCACTCAGTTGTTAAATATTGTAATATCCAATTCTTGGCCGACGATTCACAGATCTACAGTCATTTCCATAATCACGACATTCGAAATGCTGAATCTGAGGTAAATGAAGATATAACATCTATTAGTATGTATGCAAAGAATCATAACCTTCAGTTGAACCCTTTAAAATCGAAAGTCATCATTTTTTCACCAAAACTATTTAGAAGTAATGCCAAAAGGAATTTAAAATTAAATGGTGAGACTATAGAAGTAAGTGAGTCAGTGAAAAACTTGGGCGTAACTTTAGATTAATGTCTAAATTTTATATCACATGTAAATAATAACAGTAAGAGTTGTTTTTCAATTTCACGTCAATTATATCTTAATAAACAATTTCTTGACTTTACAACTAAAACAATTTTGTGCGAATCTTTGGTCCAAAATTAGTTATTGCGATTTAGTTTTATCTTCCACTTCTTGACTCAATATCTCTATCTCCAAAAAAGCAAAACTCATGTTGTAGGTTAATCAATAAAAATATGATCATATCAGCCCTTTTTCAATGACATGAAGTGGTTGAGAGTAAATGAACTGTGCGAGCTACACTTAGTTACTTACACCCACAGGCTTTTGCTATCATCCATTCCGCCGTTTTGAGAAATAAGCTGATATCTAGAAGCAGTATCCATTCTAGGGACATTCGATTCACTGAAACACTCACAATGTCCCCTCACAGGACATCATTCTTTCGTAAATGCACAACGCACTTATTTTTTACAATGCTCTACCTCGATCCACAAAATCGCTATCACATGATGAATTTAAAAGACATATGAAAAAAATGATTTTTGAATAGAAGTATTAATTAGTTGATAAAATTTATCTGTCACCTCACAAAAAAATATTACCAACATAGCATTCCTTTGTTTTGTAAAACTGTTACAATTTTATACTTTTAAATCATGAAATATTGAATAGCCTTCACTTATACAGGGTGTCCCAGAAGTCGACGTCAAGCCGAAACCGGGTGATAGGCAAAGTCATAACAGCTATCAGAAAAATATTTAAAAAAATTTTATGTAAGTGTTTTGAAAATTATAGGTCTTTGAAAAAAATGTAGAAATTTCACACCCTACGGCAGTCAACTCCTGTTACTACAAATATTAACTTTTTTTGGATTTTATTTTTACAATGTAATGATGAATAATGCATCTTCAAACTGGTGTCTCAACCTTACTGCCAACTTTTCTCGTTCAGGAAAAATTGCCACTTATTTCCCAACCAAGTATTCCAAAGTAAAACTTTGCTCAACTTTAACTGGTTGTACTGGAAAAAAATGTAGTACGAGAGTTTGGCAAGTAACCTTAAAAGTTGGCGCATTTAATAAGGATTCCAAAATGGTATAACACTTAGAAGATTGCTCGTTAACTTATGCACAATTTTTATTTGAAGAAAAACTGATAAAAACACACAAGGACCCTTAAGGATAACTGTTTGCACAACAGTGGGCGTCAAAATGCTGCTGATGATGATTTACCTTTACAGCAAATGCTCGAACTGTTTTCCTTCAGCCGCAATACACGCTCGACATCTTCTTAAAAAAGATCGGGTTATTAAACGAGCGAATCCACGGTTATTAACAAACTCAGCTGCTTCCAATAGTCTTTGCCGTAGCTCAGCTACATTTTGAATCGGCTTGAAATACACTTTTTCTTTTACAGTTCCCCAGTAAAAAAAATCTAACGGATTCAAATCTGGTGACCGGGCTGGCCACGGTATTGTACCAGACCGCCCTATCCATCTGCCTGGAAAGTTTTGATCGAGATACTCTCTCACTGAGAGTGCATAGTGCGCTGGGCAGCCATCATGCTGAAACCACATGTCCCTGTAAATACTCAGTGGCACGTCCTCGCAATAAATTTTCTAAATGATTTTGCAAAAAACCTAAATAAACCTCAGCAGTCAAAGTCTCTGGGAACTCAAACGGACCGATTATTTTACCATTTAAAATTCCTGTCCAATGGTTTATCTTGAAGCGATATTGAGATCTATCTTCTCTCATCAAAAGTGGGTTTGCTACGTGTCACTCGTGTAAGTTATGCAGGTTCATGTACCCATCTTTCTTAAATGTGGTCATAAATTATTTTCAAAGAACCGTGGATCTTCCCTGTGTCTTTCTAACATTGTGCGACAAAAAGCAACTCGGGGCTCATAATCCCGGGCAGAAGAGCTTGAACACGCTGTACGTGGTATGGATGGAGCACGTTTTTTTGCAAGATTCTATGGGCTGTACTTTTGGGCACACCTGTTTTTAGTTCTATTGCACGCACTGAAGTACTCGGATCTTCTTCGACAGCTCCTAGCACCACGTCTTCGTAAGGAAGGAAAAATCTTCCCTCACCGTGTGATTGGTTTGGTAGTTGGCCCTCTGAGAACAGTAAGCGGTGCACATTTGTGAACACTCGATGATCTGGATGACGAGCTGCATTCGGGTACCTCTCACAGTAAAGTCTCGCTGCAGCACTAGCGTTGCATCTGCATTCCCATAAATGAGGTGCACGTTAGCATATTCTTGTACGGTGTACATGGACATAGCGGCACTGCACAATCACACTATCAAAGATAGTCTAAGGAAAGCAAATGTTGTTTTGAAGAGCAATTAAACAGTCCAAATCCAAATCACAAGTGATCAACAGTCCAGTTCACGAATCCAAAATTAGTAACAGTACGAAATCAACAAGCAGGAACATGTAAAGATGCGCAGTAAACGAAGGAGTACTGATCGGTATCAAAGTGTGCAATAGCAAGTAAGTGATGTGCTTCATCCATATCACATACAGCGTGTTCAACCTCTCCTGTCCCGGGATTATGAGCCCCGAGTTGCTTTTTGTCGCACAATGTTAGAAAAACACAGGAAAGATCCACAGTTCTTTGAAAAAATTGTATGGTCGGATGAGACCACATTTAAGAAAGATGGGTACATGAACCTGCATAACTTACACGAGTGGCACGTAGCAAACCCACATTTGATGAGAGAAGATAAATCTCAATATCGCTTCAAGATAAACCATCGGACAGGAATTTTAAATGGTAAAATAATCGGTCCGTTTGAGTTCCCAGAGACTTTGACTGCTGAAGTTTATTTGGATTTTTTGAAAAATTATGTACAAAATTTATTGGTGGACGTGCCACTGAGTATTTACAGGGACATGTGGTTTCAGCATGATGGCTGCCCAGCGCACTATGCACTATCAGTGAGAGAGTATCTCGATCAAAACTTTCCAGGCAGATGGATAAGGCGGTCTGGTACAATACCGTGGCCAGCCCGATCACCTGATTTGAATCCTTTAGATTTTTTTACTGGGGAACTGTAAAAGAAAAAGTGTATTTCAAGCCGATTCAAAATGTAGCTGAGCTACGGCAAAGACTATTGGAAGCAGCTGAGTTTGTTAATAACCGTGGATTCGCTCGTTTAATAACCCGATCTTTTTTAAGAAGATGTCGAGCGTGTATTGCGGCTGAAGGAAAACAGTTGGAGCATTTGCTGTAAAGGTAAAACATCATCAGCAGCATTTTGACGCCCACTGTTGTGCAAACAGTTATCCTTAAGGGTCTTTGTGCGTTTTCATAATCGCTGTTTAATTAGGAAATTTTGAAAAATGTTCATCAGTTTTTCTTCAAATAAAAATTGTGCATAAGTTAACGAGTAATCTTCTAAGTGTTATACCATTTTGGAATCGTTATTAAATGCGCCAACTTTTAAGGTTACTTGCCAAACTCTCGTAGTACATTTTTTTCCAGTACAGCCAGTTAAAGTTGAGCAAAGTTTTACTTTGGAATACTTGGTTGGGAAATAAGTGGCAATTTTTCCTGAACGAGAAAAGTTGGCAGTAAGGTTGAGACACCAGTTTGAAGATGCATCATTCATCATTATTGTAAAAATAAAATCCAAAAAAAGTTAATATTTGTAGTAACAGGAGTTGACAGACTGCCGTAGGGTGTGAAATTTCTATATCTTTTTCAAAGACCTATAATTTTCAAAACACATACATAATTTTTTTTAAAATATTTCGCTAGCTGTTATGACCTTGCCTATCACCCGGTTGCGGCTTGACGTCGACTTCTGGGACACCCTGTATATGTTATAGACATCCTACTTTTTTATACACCTACTTTTTTAAAACTTCTAACTTATCAAATGTATTTATGTTTTTTGTATTGTTTTTTCATTTTTCTTTTTTTTGGGTCAAGCCGATTTATTATTATCATTATTATTAATATTATTATTACACTATGCATTCTAGTCTGTAACAACTCGCTGGGAACAATTGCTGCGGCCTCTTGCTAAATAAAACTTAATAGTCTGTTAAACTACATATAAAGTTCACATGCATCTCTTATCTACAAACCACTTCCGCTAGGAATTTTTTATCGCTAGTCGGCAGTCAGCTAACGCGACACTTTTCAAAACTATACAATTCGTTAAGCCATTAGATTTCTTATATTTTATTCTGTCTCAGCCCCTCAGAAGGAGTCCTAAGCATCAGGGCATCGCAGCGCGATTTTTGAACTGCCCGAGGTTAATAGAAAAGGGAAAAGCTACTTCAGGCAGATCGATCCACAATCTCGATACTAAATAGTCAGGCGGGTAGAAGATCTCTGAGGAGCAAAGCCCTTGACATAACGATAGAAGAAAGCCGACGGCCCATCGAGCATGGATAATATAGTCGGAGCTGCAGCACCCCAAACATGTGAGCAGTACTCGAAGCTAGGTCTTATCTGTGCCTTGTACAGAGTGAGGAGATTATGAGGGAAAGTACTTCTTAGCCCTAAACAAAGATCCTATCTTGTTCCATGCAAACATCTCAAACACCCACAGGCAAGATACAAACAACAAAAATTACATAAAATGTATTTACTTGCATAAATCAATTTCATTACTTTTCCTCGACCTCGCTAGAACAAATATAACAAGCTTTCGACAATAATACGCGAAAAACCCGAAGAACGATTTGTAATCCGCTAATTGGTAAAATCATTGGAAAACAACACGTGTACTGACTCTGACGCGACGGTGAACTGTCGAGGTTCAATCTGCGCGTTTCTAGACCATGACCATGGTGAAGATTATTAAAACAACTGCTAGTTGCATTCGACCAATTGAATAATCAAGTTAGCCTGTTTGTTGTTTCACTTTAATGGCCATTGACGGGCTGATGGGACTATTAAGACTTAAGTTACGTATATTATGTATGTATTCATTTGTCTTTTATTAATCCGATTGACCCGATGACTTGATAGTTTGATGCAACAATTGATGACCTTGGGGTTTGTGCACTCGTGTAAAGCGTGTATCAAAAGCTCTATATTAGAGTCTATAAATTTAAAAACGAGTAAGAGCCGAGATGGTCATAAAGAGTGATCTTGGATTTGACCTTGATCCTCACCTTCAAGGTAATTTCAAGGTCAAGTTCACTTTTTCATTGGAAATCCCTATTTTTGATACGACAATCGAAAGAGCGGAAAGTTTACGTTCAAATACGAATTGAAGACTAAGGTCATGGTAACCACTAAAGGTCAAATGGAGGTCAAACGTGTGCTGCTAGGAACCACTATAAATCTTACAGGGTTAGTGATGAAAATTAGTATCAAGGTCTGTTCTTCAGTAAATTTTTACGAATCATCTTGGATTTGACCTTGAACATTATCCTCAAGGTCATTACAAGGTCAAGTTCACTTTTTCATTGGAAATCCCTATTTTTGATACGGCAATCGAAAGAGCGGAAAATTTTACGTTCAAATACGAATTGAAGACTAAGGTCGTGGTAACCACTAAAGGTCAAATGGAGGTCAAACGTGTGCTGCTAGGAAACCACTATAAATCTTACAGGGTTAGTGATGAAAATTACTATCAAGGTCTGTTCTTCAGTAATTTTTACGAATCATCTTGGATTTGACCTTGAACATTATCTTCAAGGTCATTACAAGGTCATTTTTAAAACTTAACCCAAGTTAATTTTTTGAATGTAAACCCCTATCTTACAATATTGAATACGTATTAAAATACATGATCAAGATGACCGTCGGAGGTCAAATAGGTTAAAGGTCAAATATGTGCTGCTAGGAAATGCTCTAGAAATGTCGCAGAGATCGTGACATTAATAACTGGTAAGGTCAGGTCTTTAGTAAATTTCACAAAGTAGCGGTGATCTTGGATTTGATCTTGAACCTCACCTTCAAGGTCATTTACAAATAAAAACGCCTATTTTGATGCCGACAATCTAGAAGCCGAAAATTTTAAGTCCAAATGTGTGTTAGAATTCAAGGTCAAGATGACCACCAAAGATCACATAAAGGCCAAATGTGCTGCTAAGAAAACTTCTAGAAATCTCACACGAATAGTGATGAAAATAACGAGCAACGTCAGATCGTTGGGTAAGTTTCAGCGAGGGAACTACGGTGCTTGTTAAAAATTATTTTTAACCAATACTGTTCCTGCGTGTTTCTATTTGAAAAAAATGACTTTCAAGGTGACGTTTCAAGGTCAAATTTAAGATCACTCGTCAAAATTGACTGCAGACTTGACCTTGATAGTTATTTTCATCACTGATCCTGCAAGATTTATAGAAGTTTTCCTAGCAGCATATATTTGATCTTCATTTGACCTTTAGTCGTCATACCGACATTAGACTTTGTCTTTGAACGTAAAATATTCTGAGTGCTGGCATCAAAAATGGAGGTTTCTATCAAAAAAAATAAAGTTGACCGTAAATGAAGCTTAAAGATGATTGTCAAGGTCAAATTCAAGGTCACCGTTGAATTCCTTGCTGAAAGGAGCTGACTTTTTTTTTGTCAAAAATACCTTACCCCAGAAATACAGAGCCATTCCGGAACTTTTGTGTCGCGCTGTATTTTGTAATTGTGATCGTAAAAGAAATATATCGGCGTCAAAATTTAAAAAAAAGGCAGTCGAGGCAAGTCAATCGCATGCGTGAAATTTTTGCATTCACATATCTCGGAACATACGCATTTTGGACTGTAGTACTTGGTTGTTTTTCAAGAGTCTGAAGTTCGTAATTTTGGCATTCAAAGTGCTAAAGTTTGAGCTATTTTTTTTTGTTTTTGGCATTTTTTAGTGCCGTAACTGGATCGATTTTCAAAATCTACAAAGTTTTTTCATCCTTGGTATAGTAGTAGCCTTGTGAGAAAATTTAATCAAATCCGAGCAGTATTTCCCAATTTAGATGTAGATATTTCGAGGAAAAGAAAACAATATCTCATTTTCGAAATTTTTCGCGATAACAATATTCCTCGCCAGTGGCGTAGGAGATAAAAAGGGTGTAACACTACGGCGCTTCGTTATCACTTAAAGATTTAGAAGCATCTCACCAAGTAAGTGGCTTTGAAATTATCCTGACACTGAAGCCCTTGTTAGCTTGTAAAATTATAGTCAAAAATCAGCTTTTGAATTTTTGTTCCATGTTTGGGAGACACCCTGTAGGCGTTCCCGCTTGATTGGCGAAACCGTGAGTACGTTCACTGCCCATCGTATCAACATACGCTGTTGTATAGGTATACAGATGACATCATCACTATTTATACCGAGTATACAGCAGGCACTGGACCCTCTGCTCGACTCTCGATTCAGTTCATTTGTTCGTTTGCTAAACGTAAAAGTGTATCGTAGTAGACGGCGCGACGTTGCCGGTTTTCCAGGAAATTTTTACATGCTTACATCACGAATGCGTTTTGTCACCAATATAAACCCTATTTCACGAGTATCCAGCACGTTTCGACGTCAACCCAGGTGAACAGCTGGTCAGGACATCTTTGTATTAGTCTGTAACGTTGTCAATAATGAATCAGGTGTAAATCTAGTAAAATTGGCTTGTAGCGTTTTATTTTGTATGCAAATGAACTTTTCTACATAGAAGAGTCGTTAGCAAGTACTAAATGAATTTGTAGCGTCCACCTGACGTTGATGAATCCGTCAGAATTATGTCATTTGTCGATATGGGGTATTTTGAAATGTTTCTAGATAATCAGCTGTTATTCGTGGAAAAGACAATAGGTATCTCCTTACCTGCATTCTCGTACTCTAAACTTATGTCAAAAAAAATACTGGAAAAATATTTTCATGATGGAACAGTCCAAACACCGCAGCATCAATGTTATAAAAAGTTGCGTCAAGTTATATTTGAAGTTTTTGAAAATCGGTCCAGTGGTGGCGGGGAAAAATTCCAAAAATAAAAAAAAGATACACGGTCCATGCACGAAATGAACGATAACTCGCTGAAAGAGACAACGTTGCCTGACTTAATATGTTCAAGGATTCAATTTGAAATGAGATTAATCATTTATGAACTGGTGACGGTGTTGCGTAGAAAGTATAGAGTATTCATGCATTAATTTCGTCATCCCGAATTTCAGCTTGAATCTGAATCCGTTCAAAAAAAGTCGGCGAATTCTTCAGAAAATTCCTATGAGTTTCTGCTCACATTCTGAATTAACAAAGAATTACTCAAGAAGCAACACGTGTTCGGAGACAAATATTTTTCCTTGGACAGATTTTTCCAGTTCTGTTTCTGTTGGTCTGACCAGTATTGAAAATTTATTTCATCAATGACTACCAATAAATCAGTTTAGCGCCGGAGCCCCAACACTATACACAGTCTGTGGCAATGGGATAGATCGAAAAAAACGAGTACAATAAATCTAACTTTGACCTAGAGTGAAAAAATCGAGTCGCCTTCATAAATCGTGAGTGATTTCGTGTGTCCGTGTCCCCAAACAATTTTTCTTTCACATCTAATAAGCGCCGTGCAAATAAAGAAAACATATTACATATCATTAATGTTCGTAGAGAACTTCAGACAAAATTTACTGAACTGTGTGGGAAAACTACCGGTTAAAATAAAATACTCTAATAAAATGGCGTTTTATTTATAAAACCTACCTTTTACTGGTACAGTTAATTTAATGACCAATTTGTATTTTGGCTTCAAAATTGACGAACACATTTCGGGACCTGAGGACGTTGTTCATAGTCGCGACTTAAGTATACTAAGTGACATATACTAAGTGACATATAAATCCGAACACCCAGTTTAAATGGTTTTATTTTAATAAAATTTTGTATAAGTACTTAACGAAGCATAATAAGTAAATGATAAAAATTTCAAAATGATTGCACTGCTTTAAAGCCCTTTGACCATTAATAATGTGTGGATGCACCCTGATGTGCTACGCATTCTCCAACGCGCCTAGGCATGCTTCTGATCAGGTGGTCAATGTCCTCCTGTGGTATCTCATTCCAGGCAACCACCAACTCCTCTCGAAGTGCTTCTAGAGTCTGAGGAGGACGTTGCAAATTGAGCACTCTCCTACCCATCATATCCCACACGTGCTCAATTGGGGATAAGCCGGGAGATCTTGGTGGCCATGGTAACAATGTGACATCATTATGTTGAAAGAAGTCTATTGTCACTCTTGCAACATGTGGTCGGGCATTATCTTGTTGGAAAGTTGGATCTGCCAGGGTGTCAAGATAGGGTAAAAGATGGGGTTCTAGAACTTCGTGGATATAACGCTGATGAAGATTAAAGGTGACCTGGAACCATAAGCTATAGCACCCCAAACCATAACTCCAACAGTGTGATGAACATGTCTTTCAACAAAAAACTGTGGATTCCTCCTTACACCACGTCGCCTTCTAACCCTGGCACGACCATCGTGCATGCCTAAACAAAATCGAGACTCGTCACTAAAGACAATACTGTTCCATTCCTGATCCCAGAGTGACCGTTGTCTGCACCACTCAAGGCGATTACGTCGGTGTTCTCGAGTTAAAGGGAGGACCCAGTGTGGTCGGTATGAAAACAAGCCAAAACTTCTCATTCGTCGGTAAACACTTCGCATGCTAATAGGTCTTCCGTGTTCTGCAAACCATTCATTTGCAATGGACCTGGTAGTGGAGAAACGGTCCCTTAAGGCCAATAATCTTAGGCGGCGATCTTCACGGTCTGTTGTTCTACGGCGGCGTCCAGTGCCCCTTGCTCTTTGCGTACGGCCTTCTCGAAGCCATGCCTGACAACACCTAACCACAGTGTCTACACTTCTTTGCACTCTAACAGCAATTGCCCGAAAAGAAAGTCCAGCTTCCCGAAGTCCCACTATACGGCCCCTATCAAACTCACTAAGTTGACGAAATCGTACAGGTCTCCGTACTCTAGGCATCGTAACCGATCGTAAAGGATGTCAAGAACCAAAATCCGCCAACGTTGATTCTTTACTGCGGCTGAAATATTCATTTTTAGAGCGTTAGTGAATTAAAAAAAAGCAGTATAAAAACCGGAATGTCCAACTGATAAGGCTGAAAATTTGTTCACTTGTTATTTACAGTAAGATAAATATACATTCACCAACTTTTATTAAAATAAAACCATTTAAACTGGGTGTTCGGATTTATATGTCACTTAGTATATTTAGAGTGTTTGTCGAGTATTCGGACTTCATCAAACGTACTCTTACGTGGAATTTTCTTATAAGATGCTACCACCGCATAAAAGATTGTTCCGTTAATATTCCAAAACGACGTGGTTATCGCTTGTATCATATTGTTGAACTGCACTGCGCTTCCGCTTAAACATAGAAGCTACTTCCTTTCTCACCATCTTTACTCTAGTTTCGCCTTTCGTAGGAAATTTCATCAGCAAATTGTCGTTGTGTACGAGGTGCGAGGAAGAATTAAATACGCAGAAAGCAGGAGGAAGGACTGTCTCTAGTTTTAAGGACGTAATACGCTTGTCGGCGACAGAAAAATGAAGACTGAATCAGGTTACTGTTTATCTAAGAGCCTGAAGATATGTTGCTCAAAAGAATTAGGAAAACAATTCCAGCAAAACACCGTGATACATTTTGTATTTGGGCATTTCTCAGCAAATTTCGAAATTCATGTCCTGAGCCATTGATGGATTTATCATCAATTTAACGTTTTCATTATATCAACAAGTATCTACACTGATAATTTAAAAAAAAAAATTAGATAATATATTGACACAAAAAAATACGATTAATTTATTTGTCTAAAACTCATTCCCTCATCTCGTCCCCTGGTCTGGAATTAATATTAAAAAAATATATACAATCAAATCTGTTCATATGAAAATAAATTTATCCAGAGTCCAGAAAGTGCAACTTAACTGTCTTCTCGAAGCGCTGCAAACTTAAGCTCTTAGAAATAGCTGGTAAAGAATTGTATACCTTGACCGCATTATAAGTAAAAGACCTTTCAAAGATCGACGTACGATGTATAGGAATGGAAAGCAGATCATTGTGCCGCCGATTTAGAGTAATTTGGTTTCCACGAGGAATCAACTTACCAAGTAAATAGACGGGTTTACCTATTTTAAAAATTCTAAGCACCAATAAGGCCATGGAATAGTTGTAAAAGCTATCAACTCTGAGCCACGCTACTGAACTTCCTAAGACCAAATATGAATCTGTGACAGTTGTTCTGAAGCTTCTGCAATTTTGACTTGCAAACTGGGTAAATGAGGACTAGAGAGTAAGCTAAAATCTCAACACAAATATAAATGAGATCAACATTGAGCCACGCTGGTTCGCTTCAAATACAATTGCTGGTTTTTGTAAATTGAAACTCTTAGTTCTTCCGTCTCAAAAGGTTGCCGACCCCTGAGCCAGAACAATCCCAATTTCATGCATTCATCCCCACGACAGAATTCCTTGCGGCAACGCTTTGAGTCCTAAATTCAAAACCATGTCCTTAAATTGCTTCAATAAACCTGTCAAATCTCATATCTGCTTGGATCCATAGTCTCAATTAGATTGCTATAGAAAAGGAGGAAAGTGGATTTGAGCAGAAAATAGGATTGGTAACCCGAGCGATACGTATTCCTGCTGGTTGGCTTCATCAGGCCCGAAATGAATGCACATATGAAACTACAAAAGTAGATACACATGCCCACACATCCGGATTCAGGTGTAAGCTAAGGAAACGAAGATGGAGAGGGAAAAAAGACACACGAAGTCCACAACAAGAGCCATTGTAGTATAAAATGGCTAGAAGACCTCGAATTTTTAAGGAGACATCTAGCCACAACCACGCGGTCGGTTATAGCCACTTGCTGTGGTACTTCAAGTCCAAATTATACTCCAAACATTAAAAAATTGAGTGAGTCTGAGTGTCAGGCTTCTCATTGAACACTCGTTTTTTATTTAAAATAGTGCCTTGCTTTTTTATATTTAGTTACCTTTATTAAATCGTATGTGACATGCCTTTGTAGCTGACGAAAAATTTTGTTTATTTTTCAAACACCTAGGGTTGATAGGAATGGGAGTAATTATGGTATCTATTAGTTATTAGTTTATTCAAGTCTATTAGTATGTATTAGTACTAGTAAAATAAACACATGTATGCCGCATACAACTGTGTATAATTTCATTTAAGTTGACTTACATTACTTACGACTAGGTATCTCACTGTTTAGTACAAAATTATCAAAGTAGCTCAACACACTGAAAAGGTTGACGACCGCTGCCTTAGGCTATATTATGTAGTAAAGGAATCGAAAATAAAAAATAGTAACTTGACCAAATTTAAACTATTTACTTCCGGTTTAGCAAGTTCTTTTTTATGAATTTCAAATTTGTTTTTTTTTAAACAAAAGTACAGAAAATTTACTACTTAACCCCTATGTTGCATATCCCAATATATTTCTTTTCAGTTCGAAAAATCCCAATTTCAGATACTCTTTCGAAACCCGCTACTTAACAAATGAAGGTCACGAAAAATAACACTGGACAACAAATTTTAGTTTTTTAATTGTATCTTGTGGGAAAAGTGCACTTCTTTGTTAATTTTGGGGCGCTGAATCCAAAAATGACAATGAAATAAAAAATTAGTTGCGGTTTAGAAAAAAAACGTTTTATTTTTAAGGATATATTAAAAAAAGTAACAAGATTCATATACTTATAAGAATCACTATATGCGCTATCTTTTTGCTGTTCTTTATGGATCGTTTCTGGAGCATCTCTACCAAGAGTCCAACAGCTAGCATGGAAGGATTCCACTTTCCCTGGTACCCTTTTTCCATTGCTGAAATATCCTGATGAAAACGTTCGCCGTGCTCATCACTTACGGCTCTGCAATTGTCAGGAAAAAAGTCCAGGTGTGAGTGTAGGAAATGTATCTTAAGAGATATATTACAGCCCATCTTTTGATACGATGACAGCATATTTTTGACAAGGGTTTTATAGTTGTCAGCTTTTCTATTTCCCAAGAAATTAGTGACCACCAGACGGAAATCATTCCAAGCAGTTTTTTAATACCTGTTTTCAAACTGTGTATCTTTCAAAATATTTCGAATCTGTGGCCCAACAAAAATGCCTTCTTTAACCTTTGCCTCACTTAGTCTTGGACATTTCTGACGCAGGTATTGAAAAGTTGACCCATCTCTATCTAATGCCTTGACAAAGTTTTTCATTAGGCCCAACTTGATATGCAGTGGTGGTAATAAAATTTTTTTCGAATCTACTAAATGGCATATGCTGTACATTTTTTTGACCTGGCTCTAGAAATTGACGAACAGGCCAGTTTTGTCTGGTGTAATGAAGTGCCTTTGCCCGACTGTCCCATTCACACAAAAAACAGCAAAACTTTGTGTAACCTAGCTGCAGCCCAAGTAAAAGTGCAACAACTTTCAAATCGCCACAAATATGCCATTGGTGCTCATCGTATTTTATGCATGTCAATAGGTACTTCATATTGCCATATGATTCTTTCATGTGAACTGCATACCCTACAGGAAGAGATAGTAAAATATTTCCAATATGCAATAACACTGCCTTTAAACTCAATGTTGAACTGTCTATAAACAATCTCCATTCTTCTGGGTTATAGTTTATATTTAAAGCCGCCAGTAAGCCGTTAATGTTACTGCAGAAAACCAAGTTATTCTCCATATTGAAAAATGGTTCTAAGTCTTTGTGGCGTTTACGAAAAACACATACCGAAACATCGTCTTCTAACAAGTTCCACTGCTGCAGTCTTGATCCAAGTAACTCTGCCTTACATTTTGGAAGTTCTAAATCTCTTACAAGATCATTTAATTCTGACTGTGTTATTTGTGCGGTTGGTGGCATGACGTGCTCGGTATAAAATCAGGATCTCTTGACGTTGATGGCATATCTTCTTCCTGACGAATCACTCGATCGCCATGATCTGATTCGTTTTCTGATTCGCAAGTGTAGGATTCTGGGGGTTTTGGAATAGGATTTTCGTCACTGTGAGGCACAGGTCTCATCGCAGATGGTATGTTTGTGTAGTTAATAATTTTTTTTCCTTGGACATACCTGTGGCTTGTCCAACACAAGGTACCATGCAAAAGTAACAATCACTAATATGATTTGTAGGCTCTCTCCAAACCATTGGGACAGCAAAGCGCATAGACCGTTTTTTGCCATTTAACCAGCTCCTCAGACTTGAAGCACATGTATTACAGCAGATGTCAGCCAACTGAGGAAAAAATGGCTAATATAAAACAATATAATGTACACGTATGTATAACGTAACACAATCATGCCGATTACATCATCTTTCCTTGCCGAATATAAAAATGTAGCACGTGCATTCTTGTGAATTACAGTATATTAACACTGTCACAGCAGGAACACATATAATTACCGTATCTCTAAAACTTGAACTAATATTGAAAAAATAAGTTTCACTCCTGTTTTAGCACATTAAAAATAGTAATATTTTGTTGATTTTATTTAGGATATTTTTTGGCTGTTGATCAGTGTAATCGTATTTTCTCTTTCACACCTACTAGATCTCGAATCAGGCCCAATACGAACAAATTTTAAAACCTCACTTTTTTTTCGCTGCCCGTCACGTGAAATATCCCACCTTACAGGTATACTTCCTTTATTAGCAGCGTAAGGATTTCAACAAGTTTCGGCAAACAAAAAAAAGCACACGACGTCTCGATCCGTCATTTTACAGGAACGATACGTTTTCCTCCAAGGAAATAAGTCGCATTACCGGCGTGAGTTACAACCACGCAAAGGAGTTTAAAATAGAGCTCGTTAGAATAAATGCGCGAGGTCGGGCTGGTGTTGCTTCGCAAACCATCAAACCAACTGCTACGTACCGAGATTTATTCGAATCTGAGATGTTAATAGCCACTTTAGGGTCATTGAGTCTCACTCACTCACACACCAGATTCGCATTCGCATACGGATTGTTATAATAAACGACAGGCTGCGATGCAACCTCCGCAACGACAAGGTCTTGCGTCCGTCCGTACGTCTGTCTCTTTTTCTGGACGATCGTGTCGAGTTTTCGCGATCATTGATGACATTGTTTTCTTCGAGAGCGACAATATATTTGGGTATTTCTCAGCAAATTCCGAAGTTCATGTCCTGAGACATTGGTGCTAAGTTGCATGGATTTATCATCAATTTAGTATTTTTATTATATCAATAAGGGGCCGTTCAAGTATTACGTGAGCACTATGTTGGGGGGGTCTTTGCTTTGCTTATTTTGGATGACATGGGGGGGGTAGTTATTTACTTTTTCACATGAATGGCAACCCTCACATTATCTTTGCTTGAAAACGAAACGCATTTTCGGGGATTCCCGCAAATAATGCATACGTTTAGTGAACAGCGCGGGGTAATTCCCCTATTCGCTTTAGAACCGAGTAGGGGAATTACCGCGCGGTGTTCACTTGTCTAAATTTCCTCTATCAGTGTATTGTTTCGTTTGGTTACTATAGCGAGTAGACGTATTGTAAGCATAGTAAAGCAAGTTAACATTTGTGTTGTTACCATTGATTCCATTAGCCAAAGTTTAATGTTTAAATAAGATGTCGTTTCACATAGACAAATCCAAGTTATACCAAAAATTGTTTGAAAGTTTTAAAAAATCTGATACAAGTACGAAAGTACAAAATGTACAAAAGATACTATGCCAAGTCGTGCTGAAGTTGATAAACAGATCATTAAGTTGCGCGAGGAAATAAAAACAGCAAAACAGTCTAAGACTATCTCTGAGGCATTCAATGGGACGTCCTAATCTTGAAAGCAATCAACATTCACTATTGAAAACAATCGTGGATATAGCTTTATTTGAGAGTGCAGCAGATGATAGAAGACGAACGGAATCAATTCGCAGCGTAAAAACTCTTGATGAACTCACACAAGCATTACGTAAAATAGGATTTGACATTAGTCGCAGTGGGACATATCTTCGTTTGATTCCCAGAAAATCTAATTCTGCAGAGGGACGAAGACATGTATCGACAGTCCCTGTTAAGCTCATTCGGGCTCAAACTGATCACCACAAGAGCCACTTAGATAGCAAGTTCGCTGAAACATCAATCCATTATTTAGAGAACATAGCATCCATACTTGGATCAGTATTTTTCATATCTCAAGATGATAAAGCTCGAATCCCTATTGGCGTAACTGCGGCAAATAAGCAAGCACCTCTTCTAATGCACCTGGAATATAGAATCAAATTGCCTGATCACGATTGGGTAATCGCTGAGCGTCATAAATTAATACATCTGTTTATGCTGGTATCAAAATCACTTCCAATATGCTAGGACAACCGCAAGCCGTTGGATATTCTGGATCAACATACATCGCTATTCGAAGTGGAAAACATAGTTCATCTACTGCTAATACTCATGCTCAGGATTTCGAGACGCTTCTCGAACTTGAAGAGTTTCGACCATTAGCTAAAACATTTACTTATTAAGTAAATTCTTTTAGTCAAATTTCTTCTGAAAGTAGTACAAACTAATCTGATGTACCTATTAAAGCCTACTTTAAGCTTTAAATCAATAAATCTTCAAAACTACTGAACTAAAGCTCATGTATTTTACAACATTATAAAGGGAATTGGAAGACCTTTAAAATGAGGTATCACTCGACCCCCCTTTCTATTTAAGATTTTAGGGTTGATGTCACCCCCGCCCAGGGGACTGCACGTGTTAACGTGATTTTTTGCCAAAGTTGTGTCGCCCTCGAAAACAAAATCGACGGGTCTGAGCGTAAATGCGTCTGTTTCGTTTTCGATGCGCCACCCTGTATATAAAATTTTATACAAATCTCACATTTTGTCACAACTCATGAAATGGCCTTCTGCCGAATTAGAGACCTTGCTAACTTTATCATTACTTTTCAACCTCCAAAGAGATATTATCTGGCAACATGCGTAGAGATATCGGGTTATCATAGCATTCAAATCGTATTTACAAATCACTGACAAACAGTCGCTTGTAAATTTATAGTACACAAACAAACTGTTGTTACAAACGAATTTCCAGTTAAATGTCGTCAGATTCCGAGAACTGCGGGCAGCGTCGAGTCACATTCATAATAATATAAATGTTGTTTGTAACAATATTCCATTGTTTGTGTCAGGTCATTTTGCCTATAATGCAAAATAAGATGTCCACAGTGTCCACACCCATAGAACGATTATGCGTTAGAGGAACTAAGCTAGTTATGGGGCATGTTGAAGCAAATAAAATATGATTGATAGGCGAAATCTGGCAACACCGTCGTGTTTGACGGCTCCTCGCCGCCGATCCCAACAAGAAGCGCTTATTGTCGATGCAAAAACGTTACCACCCATAGAAAATCATCGCCAGTTGAAGTACGACTCTTAACAGAAAAATGTTCGGACATCATTTTGATTTTATCTAAAAGTTTGTTCATTTCTGAAGGTTAAACATCAATTGTTTTTGTTTTACCAGACAATTAAATACAGGGTGTTTCAGTTTATTGTTGCACTTTAAGATTCGATATAAGATTAATGCATAAAGTCTATATAAACATGGGTCGAAAAATGCGTGGCTTCCGAAATACAGGGTTTAAATTTACTTTCTAAAATAGTTTTTTTTTTTAAATATTTCGAACAATATTTGATGTATAACAGTGAAAATTGGTATACAAGGGTTTTTTGGTACGACAAAACGAACCATGGGCATAGTTTTGCTGTAGCCGCTAGAGGGCGCTCTCTGCTGTACCTGTAGTGTACTAAAATGACCTAAAATTTTTTCTTAGTGCAATTTTTTGCTTTTCGAATAAAAAAACTGATTCTTCGCACTTTTCAACATAAAAAAGCTCTCCTGTGAGTTTTCGTTATAGTTAGCCGTTTTTGAGATATGTCTATTTTTAAGGTTCGATGCATTTTCAATTATTTATGATAAAATAACGTTAAAAGGTCAGTATCTCGATAATTTTTAGAAAATATTTTTGAAATTGAAAGCAGAATAAAGTTAAACGTCAATTAGTTGACAGTTAGTTTTGTTGTCTGTTGAAACCTGAAACGTTTTTTGCAATTGTGAATGCACGAAATTTAGTTTCTTTTACGTGTTTTTTTTTGTAAGTTTTATAAAAATGCCATTTTTATTCTCCAATCAAGAGTTACCGGATATTCATTTTGTGTATGGCTTTGTAAATGGAAACGCAGCAGAAGCAGCCAGAGAATACGCACGAAGATTTCCAAACAGACGACATCCAAGTCGCTCAGTATTTGTAAGAGTGCATCGCCAAATAATTGAAAATGGTTTTGGAAATCTCCAAATGGATCAAAACATAAATGTTCGTCAGCGCAGATTTACCCGTATGATTCTGCGTGAGTTTGATAGAGATCCGACTACAAGTGTTAGGAGAGTTTCTGGTGCCTTGGGAATTTCAGCAAGCCATGTTCACCGTGTTCTTATAAGTGACCATAGACGTCCATACCATTTGCAACCTGTGCAAGGACTACAGCCAGGGGACGGAGAACGAAGAATCACATTTTGTCAGTGGATTCTTGATAGAACTGATAATAATAGGGAGTTTTTAAGTAACGTTTTATGGACCGATGAGTCATGCTTCACTAGACGTGGGGTGATAAATTTTCATAATCAACATATTTGGTCGCATGAAAATCCGCATGCAGTTTGGGAAAGAAATTTTCAGCATAAATTTAGTGTGAACGTGTGGATTGGTATCTACCGTAATCGACTGTTTGGACCCTACCTTTTGCCTGCAAGGTTAAATGCTGCGACCTTCTTGGAATTTTTAAAGGCTGAACATGCAAATATGTGGGATGATGTTATGTTAGATTTAAGAAGATTGGCCTGGTTCCAGCTTGATGGTTGTCCAGCTCATTATTCGAGAATAGTTAAAAACTGGCTGGACGAAAATTATCCAGAAAGATGGATCGGCCGTGGAGGACCAGTCGCCTGGCCTCCACGATCCCCTGACCTAAATCCATTAGATTTCTTTGTGTAGGGATTTCTAAAACAAAAAGTGTACCAGACTCCCGTAACCACAAGAGATATGCTAATAGACAGAATCAGGAATGCATGTGATGAAATAAGGCCTTATTTGAATAATGTTATACCACGTTCGATCATTCGTAGATGTGAATTGTGTATTGAACAATTGGGTTTACATTTCGAGCAACTACTTTAGATTTTGTATGTTTGTCCTAACTATCCAATAGCATTTTAGTTGTAAATAATTAATTTAATTTGTTAAAAATAATATTGGAAAATTAAACAAATTAATATTCTGTTTTTTGTGTTTATTTGGAGTTAGGAATTATTGCTGTGTTTAAAAACACAATCTAAACGATCATCTTAATTACTTGTAATGCCCAAATCAAAAATATAAAAAAAATATTATTTTCCCATAAATAATTAAAAATGCATCGAACCTTAAAAATCAAAATATCTCAAAAACGGCTAACTACAACGAAAACTCACAGGAGAGCTTTTTTATGTTAAAAAGTGCGAAGAATCAGTTTTTTTATTCAAAAAGCAAAAAATTGCACTAAGAAAAATTTTCGGTCATTTTAATACACTACAGGTACAGTAGAGAGCGCCCTCTAGCGGCTACAGTAAAACTATGCCCATGGTTCGTTTTGTCGTACCAAAAAACCCTTGTATACCAACATTCACTGTTATACATCAAATATTGTTCGAAATATTTGAAAAAAACTATTTTAGAAAGTAAATTTAAACACCCTGTATTTCGGAAGCCACGTATTTTTCGACCCATGTTTATATAGACTTTATGCATTAATTTTAAAAGTTCTATCGAATCTTAAAGTTATGCAACAATAAACTGAAACACCCTGTATATTGTTGTATCAAATTAACAAAACTGTGTTCAAGTGTAGGATACGAACCGGAATATGATAATAGCAATATAACGATAAACGTGGAAACATCTCATCTTAGAAGATTCCGAAGTACCGCCCCGGTAAAAAAAAGTGTTAGAATACTGTTTCTTGAGTAGGTTGACGCTGTTCCTTGAAAGAAATGAGGTACTAACATCCAACCAACATGGTTTCCGCAACGATAGGTCAACACTAACAGCATCTCATTCTTTCTTCAATACGATAGTTTAGTACATTGAGGCCCTGAGAATGCCCTGTTGGTATCTTCTGTGATCTAAGCTGACTGTGTCAACCATGACATGTTATTAGTAAAATTAGAATCGGTGGACCAGCCTACCTCTGAATAAAATCCTTCTTAGAAAACGGATCGCAGTATGTGACAATAACTCAAAACTGCTCAGGACAACTAGTACAAGTCAATTCTAGTGCGATAAATATGGATGTTGGCGTTCCACAAGGATCTGTGTTGGGGCCTGTTCTGTTTGCATTATATGTAAATACTCTTGAGCAGTCCTTCCCTAGAGCACACTTTACTTTATACGCGGACGACACATCGATTATTTTGTCCAATAAAGACGACGTTGTCCTGATTAACGACTGTAACCAGCTGCATCTAAACTATGAAAAAACAACAGCAATCAGATTCCACAATGCCCAAAAATCAATATAATAATTCATTCCGGTTTTTATACTGCTCTTTTTTAATTCACTAACGCTCTAAAAATGAATATGTCAGCCGCAGTAAAGAATCAACGTTGGCGGATTTTGGTTCTTGACATCCTTTACGATCGGTTACGATGCCTAGAGTAGGGAGACCTGTACGATTTCGTCAACTTAGTGAGTTTGATAGGAGCCGTATCGTGGGACTTCGGGAAGCTGGACTTTCTTTTCGGGCAATTGCAGTTAGAGTGCAAAGAAGTGTAGACACTGTGGTTATGTGTTGTCAGGCATGGCTTCGAGAAGGCCGTACGCAAAGAGCAAGGGGCACTGGACGCCGCCGTAGAACAACAGACCGTGAAGATCGCCGCCTAAGATTATTGGCCTTAAGGGACCGTTTCCCCACTACCAGGTCCATTGCAAATGAATGGTTTGCAGAACACGGAAGACCTATTGGCATGCGAAGTGTTTACCGACGAATGAGAAGTTTTGGCTTGTTTTCATACCGGCCACACTGGGTCCTTCCTTTAACTCGAGAACATCGACGTAATCGACTTGAGTGGTGCAGACAACGGTCACTCCGGGATCAGGAATGGAACAGTATTGTCTTCAGTGACGAGTCTCGATTTTGTTTAGGCATGTACGATGGTCGGGCCAGGGTTAGAAGGCGACGTGGTGAAAGGAGGAATCCACAGTTTTTTGTTGAAAGACATGTTCATCACACTGTTGGAGTTATGGTTTGGGGTGCTATAGCTTATGGTTCCAGGCCACCTTTAATCTTCATCAGAGGTAACATGAACGCGCAGCGTTATATCCACGAAGTTCTAGAACCCCATCTTTTACCCTATCTTGACACCCTGGCAGATCCAACTGTCCAACAAGATAATGCCCGACCACATGTTGCAAGAGTCACAATAGACTTCTTTCAACATAATGATGGCCACCAAGATCTCCCGACTTATCCCCAATTGAGCACGTGTGGGATATGATGGGTAGGAGATTGCTCAATTTGCAACGTCCTCCTCAGACTCTAGAAGCACTTCGAGAGGAGTTGGTGGTTGCCTGGAATGAGATACCACAGGAGGACATTGACCACCTGATCAGAAGCATGCCTAGGCGCATCGGAGAATGCGTAGCACATCAGGGTGCATCCACACTTTATTAAAGGTCAAAGGGCTTTAAAGCAGTGCAATCATTTTGAAATTTTTATCATTTACTTATTATGCTTCATTAAGTACTTATACAAGATTTTATTAAAATAAAACCATTTAAACTGGGTGTTCGGATTTATATGTCACTTAGTATATTTAAAAATCTGAGAACAGTTTTTACACGCGACCAGTTATTGATGTTATATCACAGTCATATCGAGTCGCGAATGCGGTACGCATTGTGTTTCTGGGGTTCCTCGGTGAATGCTTCAAAGGTATTTCGAAGTCAAAAGAGAATAATAAGGTGCATAGCAGGTGTTGACAGTATATACAGTTGCAGAGACTTGTTGCCGAAATTAAAAATTTTAACACTGCCCTCGTTGTTTCTTTATGGAATGGCAATATATACGTATATTAACAGAGATAATTTCACCTTGAATAGTAATAACATTCAATACTCGTAGGCAGCACGACATTAATCTACCCTTTGCTCGATGTAAGCTGGGTAGTAGATCTCCCTCTATTTTAGGACCCAAGATATTCAATAAGCTACCTGAGTAGATTAAGACAATTAGCTCTTTAAATAATTTTAAAGCTGAGTTAAGAACCTATTTTATTAATAAGATTTGTTACGCCATCAGTGACTTTGTGGATATTTAAATGTTCTTTTTTTTGTATTGTTTTTTTTTTTTTTTTTTTATATCGAAACAGCCGCGCAGGCAGAAGCCTAAATGCCGGAACACCGCGGCTGCTATGATGATCCCAAAGAAATTTTGTTAATACGACCTTTGAACTGCCTAAGGTTAGTAGAACTGGGAAATGCTTCCTCCCGTAGATTGTTCCACAATCTAGACACCCTCGGGACAAAGGAGCGGTCGTATCGGCCAGTTCTGGATGTACGAAGTTTGACACGATTAGGATGGGGCGCCGAAGTCAGGCGGGTCTGTCTGGCAGGCACATCGCGCGGCGGCATCATGGAAGAGAGCTCTGAGGAGCAAAGCCCGTTGGTGTAGCGATAGAAAAGAGCTAGATCGCCGACGGCCCGCCGGTGCGAAAGAGTCCCGAGACTGTCTGTTAGAGAAGAGTCATCGATCAGTCGGACCGCCCTCCTCTGGACAGCATCGAGCATGGACAATGTAGTCGGGGCGGCAGCACCCCAAATGTGTGAGCAATACTCGAGGCTAGGCCTTATCTGGGCCTTGTATAGGGTGAGAAGGTCATGCGGAGAAAAGTACTTCTTAGCCCTAAACAAATAGCCTAGCTTTTTCCCAGCAGCTGCAGCTATTGAAGAGATGTGTTCGTGCCAGATCAGGTCCTCGGTGATCTGGACTCCGACCAGCCGAAATGAATGGCTCTTTGGTAGAACTCGACCGTCCATCGAAACTGTATGAGCGCTAGGACGCTTTTTGTTCGTCAAAGTACAGTACTGTGTTTTGGAAGCATTGAACTGTACAAGATTGTTGCGTCCCCAAGCAGTGATAGCCTCCAGGTCTCTTGTCAGAGAAGAAGTCGTCGCTAGTCTTCTTTTTTCCAGCTCAGCGGCAGATATCGGCTTGTCACTCTGAATTCCTGCATGTAGAGTGCTGTCATCAGCGAAGCTGTGGATTGGGTTGATCGTGCAGGAAAGGAGGTCGTTGATATGTAAGAGAAACAGTGTTGGAGCCAAGACCGATCCCTGGGGAACACCCGCGTTGACGTTGTGGGATGAATAGGAGAATCCGTCAATTACGACGGATATCTTGCGGCCAGAGATAAAGTCAGCCACCCATCTGCAAAGCTTTTCTGGGAGGCCGTAGGATGGAAGTTTGCTTAAGAGGGCAGCGTGCCACAGCTGATCGAACGCTTTCGTGATGTCAAGAGCAACGACATGAGCCTCACCATGAGACTGGAAGAGTTTACTCCACAGTTGCGTGACGTAAGCTAGGAGGTCTCCTGTGGATCGTTGGTGCCGGAAACCGTGCTGCCTGTCGCTAATCAAGCTGTGACGTTCGAGGTAGTCAAGAAGCTCGCGATTTATGCACCTCTCCATCACTTTACTTATAACAGAAAGCAGAGCTATAGGCCTGTAGTTGTAAGGGTCGGTTTTAGATCCTTTTTTTGGGATGGGCTGTACATGAGCAAATTTCCAGTTTTCTGGGAAGGTGCCGGACTCATAAGATATCTGGAAGAGACGCGAAAGAACTGGAGCAAGCTCCGCTGCACATCTCTTCAGTACAATGGCAGGAATCAAGTCCGGACCAGAAGCTTTGTTGATGTCGAGCAACAAGAGCACTCGTCTTACGGTCTTATGCCTGAATGTTACCTCCCGCATAGTGTGGGGAACCCTTTGAATTGACGGCACTTGGGCGTTGGTGGGGACGTCCATGGTGGAGTTGGCAGCAAAGATCTTGGCTAGCACTTCCGCCTTGGCCTTTGAGTCGAATACAATAGTTCCATCCTGACACGTAAGTGGTGGAAGGCTACTGTGTGAGAAGTTCTTTTCAATCTGCTTGGTTTGTTATCCACTTATTGTTTGACCTTTTATATATTTTTATATCGTATTTCTGTTAATTTATTAATTTTAACTGCTGGAAAGCTAATCTAATGGGTTGTCCAATAGGGACGCAGGAAAGTAAACGTCAATTTGACATAGACGCCACCTTTGTTTTCTGTCACCGACATGTCATTTTGTTAGTTGAATGTTTACCATTGATCGCTATGGAGTCATATTCGATTGAAGACCGCATTAAAGTTATTCAAGAGCACTACAAAAATGGTGCAAAAATAAAAAACACGTTTCTCGCGCTTCGTGAACATTTCGGTCGCAACAACCGCCCAAACGAAACAACCGTCGGTCGTCTGGTGCGTAAATTCGAGGCAACAGGTTCTGTGGCAAATCTGCCAGGCTCTGGCCGGCCAGGGAGCGTTCGCACACCGGAAAATATTGCTGTTGTGAAGGAGAGTGTGAGAGACGATCCGAAACAATCAATAACGCGTCGATCCCAAGAATTGGGCATTTCGAGAACCAGTTTACTCCGCATTCTCCACAAGGATTTGAATGTACACCTACAAGATACAATTGATTGGATATGGACGATGTTTATTTCCAACAAGACGGTGCAACATGCCACACAACCAACGTACATATCCATCGATTGCAGTCCTTCTTCGGTGATCGCGTGATTTCGCGCAGAGGAAATGTGCCATGGCCACCAAGATCGTGCGATTTGACTCCCTGGGACTTCTTTTTATGGGGATATTTGAAAAGCAAAGTCTACGTCAACAGACCAGCCACCCTCCAAGAACGCAAAAACAACATCATTGCCGAGATAAATGCCATAGAACCGACCATGTTGCAAAATGTCATTGAAAATTTCGACCATCGCGTGGACGTCTGTAAATCCAGTCGTGGTGAACATTTGAGCGATATTATTTTTCATACATAAATGGTATAAATGAAGCTGAAAAATAAAGTACCCAACTTGATTTGAATATCAATCTTTCTTGTTTTAATATGCGTTAGCCTATGGTGTGCATTTTAAAATATTTAATTTAAGCTATTGTTTGTTGTTGCTTGTCATTCTACTGTTTGTTTTTTTTATGTATATACAAACTGTAAATTGTTTGTTGACGAACTCTATACATGTTTCGTACATGTCTAAGTGGTAATAAATATTATTATTATTATTATAACTAATAGCGATCTTGTGTTCTTCTAAGCTTGCCTGTCTGGTTTCATACCGTCCTATTCGTTTCATTTCCATTCAAGCGTATTACAATAGTGAACTAATATTTATATTCCAACGCGTGTTAATATAACTAGTATCGCGATAACGAATGATAAACGATAAGCGGTATCACTTTCCACCGCGGCGCTGGTGCAAAATTATAAATGACATCATTATTTACAATTAAACAGCAGCGATACGTTTAACAATAGCGTTTATCCTTGCCTTGTTACCCTTATTAACATCGAAATTGATAAATGTATACAAACAATATAATTTGTTTAGCTGAGCGTCGTCACGTGAGGATCACGTTGAACTATTTTTCCAAGCATGGGGATTATGGAGAAGCTACCACCTATACTGGAAGGCAGTAAAGTACAGGGTGGCCAACTACGTCAAAAAGAAAAATAAATTGTTAATTAAGATCAAAGTACGGACCAAAAGGACATGAAGATATCGAAAGAACAGGAAATACGCACCAGTGGAAGCTAGATTCACCAAAAGAGAAGGAGTAATGATGACGACGTCTAAGCACTAGTTAAATTACTAAATGCATTGTTAAAGCTAAAAAGTTCCTTGCTATCATTATGAAATTCTTGTTAATACTCGATTATATGATTATTTCTTTTCTCTTTGATGACTAATATGATGTGTCAATTGCAAGTAATTACTATTAAGAACAACGTTGATACAAAGCAGCACGCGTAAACTAAAATTGTCATCATGAAATCACCTAATGAGGTTTTCTCAGGAACAAATCAAGGCAGGTGCGAGTTAAAATGTGTGCAATTTGAAATTCCAAAAGTCGGATAAACAAAAAAATAGGATATTAGAGTTGACTGTTCGCTATATGTTGTAGGTGTGTTCTGTTAATAGCTGTGACGAGATTTTTTGTTTTCAGTTGTTTCCTTTGGGTTTTGTCAATAAACAAATAATGCTCTGAAACAGCTTTGTCTTTAGTTTCGTCTTTCATCTAATAATTCAAAAAACAATCCTTTAGTAGAATTTTTTTCTGTACCAAACAGCTATTCTACCTACATGTACAAATTCAAAATTTGTTACATTTATCACTTCCTTTTTCTCGAAAATGTAAATTCAACACCTTGAATCTGGTGCATTTTAGAGCTGATTTAAGGCCTTTTTGGTGTATTTCAGACCTGTCCCACTTTTTACCCTTAGGATATGTTCACTGATTTTAAAATCAACCTGTATTTGTTCTGCGAGCTAGCAATTTTCAAAACGTGATTTCCTGATGCTCGAATCTACTTGATTGCGTTTTTATACGGATGTGTAATATTTGACGTTTTATCATAAATAATGATAACGTGTTCAGAGATCAACAGAAAAACAATAAATATTTTCATTTGATCAAATTTGTAAATCCATGTTCGCAAACACCTTCTGTATGTAATTTGTTAATTACGCGTTATCATTAAAAATAATTCTGAGACATTTATTATTATTTTTGTGGCGTCCGCGACGTAGCAATCGTCATTTTAAAATCCTCCATGCGAACGATTATGTAAATTTTGTGGTGAACAACCTCGTGATTCCGAGATATCGCCTTACACTATGCGGTCATCCCCAAAACTAGTCCGACTTAGGAGGAGTCATCACCAGTTTTGTCATGTTGCTTCAATCGGCAACTACAAAATAATCACTACTACTCCCTTATAATACTATAAATGTTAAAGGGATGGATGTATGCTTGTATATATGTTTGTATGTATGTCTGTATGTATGTTTGTATGTATGTTTGTATGTATGTTTGTATGTATGTTTGTATGTATGTTTGCACGTATCTTTGTATGTATGTTTGTATGTATGTGTTTACATATATAGTATATTTGTATGTATGATTGCATGTATGTTTGTTTGTATGTTTGTACATATCTTTGTATGTATGTTTATATATATGTATGAATGTTTGTACGTATGTTTGTATGTATGTTTGCATGCATGTTTATATGAATGTTTGTATATATTTTTACATATATGTACGTTTGTGTGTATGTTTGTTTGTATGTTTGTACATATCTTTGTATGTATGTTTATATGTATGTATGAATGTTTGTATGTATGTATGAATGTTTGTATGTATGTTTGCATGTATGTTTGCATGTATGTTTATATGTATGTATGAATGTTTGTACGTATGTTTGCATGTATGTTTGTACATATCTTTGTATGTATGTGTATGTATGTATGTTTGTTTGTATGTTTGTACATATCTTTGTTTGTATGTTTATATGTATGGATGAATGTAGGTACGTATGTTTGTATGTATGTTTGCATGAATGTTTGTATGTATTTTTACATATATGTATGTTTGTATGTATGTTTGCATGCATGTTTTTTGTATGTTTGTTTATATGTATGTATGAATGTTTGTACGTATGTTTGCATGTATGTTTGTATCATTGCATGTATGTTTATGTGTATGTATGAATGTTTGTACGTATGTTTGTATGTATGTTTATATGTATGTATGAATGTTTGTAAGTATGTTTGCATGTATGTTTGTACCTATCTTTGTATGTATGTTTATATGTATGTATGAATGTTTGTACGTATGTTTGTATGTACGTTCTCACACCAAAACGACCGAACCGATATTGACGAATTTCATCACATACAGTATGTGCCATAGATTTAGCAGACGATTCTTTGAGTAATTTCAAAAAGTTCCTATGAACATAGGTCTGCAATTTCTTTGTTCTCAAGATACATGGTGTTGAAATATAAAAAAAGACCCTGTGTATAGATTAGACCCTGAAGACGGACATAGACTACCTTTTGTGCAGAGTCAACCTACCCGAAGTCATTTTTTCACTTGGAATTTTCCATTATGACACACGCGAGTAGAACCATAGATTCTTATACACGGATTAAGGCTAGTTATAATATATACAGCGTGTTCGTACAGTTTTAATTAATAAAGCATGTTGCATAATGCATAATTATAAACAATAACGAAACAAGCGTGATACAGCTGACGGAAAAATATATATCTTATACGAGTATGCACATACGCATATGTGGATACAAGGTCTGGTAATAATATTCCTGGAATTTCATTCAGTCATGAAACATGTATCCTGTAATTATTTAAATTTGTACACGAATATTTTACAAACAAGGGACACAGCAAGAAAAATAATGAACAATTGAAAACATCAAATTATTATCGTGTTTTTATTGATCGATCTATAATGATTCAGCAAATTGTGCGAGAAAAAGTTAGTTGTTATGTTTTGTTTCCCCATTGTTTATTCTGGCTCACAGGTAAAAAAATGTATATATTTTAATTCTCAGTTTTCATCACTGTGATAACTCAAGTTGCTCAAGGTATAAAATATAAATTTCGATATGAGCTTTTTTTCTATTTTGAAATGTCCGATTTTAAGTGCAGGCGTGCTGTGCTGGCAAACCCAAAGCATGAATTTAAGTGAGACAAGAACCAGAAATAGTGAATTTATACATAAAAAAGAGTTAATTTCTGAGAAACTGAATATTATAACGCCAACTTCTGAGAATATTATAATCTTTGATTATTTAGCTGCGTCATACTTGTGGTTTCTATAAGCGTAAACCACAAAAGCTTCAGAGTATATGACAATTTTTTTAACGGTCATCACATAGGTAGATCATTGCTAATTTAATACACAACTACGCAATTGACAAATACGCAACGAGAAAATTGAAAATTGTCCAATAAACATGATGATGAACCTTACTACCGGTTTTCGAACGATTCGCTCGAAATGATCAACATAAAAATCATACCGTGAAAACATCGACGTGTAGCCTAAAAAAATAAAATCCACTATCATCGACGCATGAACGCGTCCAATCGGTTGATACGGTTAGCACAGATGACATCATGCAATCATTTTGTACGCGAATGTTTCGGTCGGGATGATCACATCCCTGGGCGCTGGGTCAAGGAAGGTCATCAAAATATTAACCATTTAAGAGGAACTATATTTTTTTTACTAGAGGGAATATTTTAAATAGGGGATGTAAAGCATCAAAAATTACCGGTTCTAAACTTTCCTCTAATGGACAGGTACTAACAGTTTTGTTCTATAATGTCCGGGAAGTGAAGTATCAATGCGAGGCCAACCTTACTATTGGAGAGTGCATCATTTACTGGGAAAAGACTCGTATAGTCGTATTGCAAAAAAATGCAAGCAAAACACAAGAAGTGTTCGAGCAACGTCTACAACAGTTTGTTACGAACTTGGACACTAACAAATTGGTTAAGGCTTCCGCGGCCAGATGATAAGCTGCTGTCCTCCTGTGGTATCTCATTCCATGCAACCACCAACTCCTCTCGAAGTGCTTCTAGAGTCTGAGGAGGACGTTGCAAATTGTGCAATCTCCTACCCATCATATCCCACACGTGCTCAATTGGGGATAAGTCGGGAGATCTTGGTGGTCATGGTAACAATGTGACATCATTATGTTGAAAGAAGTCTATTGTGACTCTTGCAACATGTGGTCGGGCATTATCTTGTTGGAAAGTTGCATCTGCCAGGGTGTGAAGATAGGGTAAAAGATGGGGTTCTAGAACTTCGTGGATATAACGCTGCGCGTTCATGTTACCTCTGATGAAGATTAAAGGTGACCTGGAACCATAAGCTATAGCACCCCAAACCATAACTCCAACAGTGTGATGAACATGTCTTTCAACAGAAAACTGTGGATTCCTCCTTTCACCACGTCGCCTTCTAACCCTGGCACGACCATCGTGCATGCCTAAACAAATCGAGACTCGTCACTAAAGACAATACTGTTCCATTCCTGATCCCAGAGTGACCGTTGTCTGCACCACACAAGGCGATTACATCGGTGTTCTCGAGTTAAAGGGAAGACCCAGTGTGGCCGGTATGAAAACAAGCCAAACTTCTCATTCGTCGGTAAACACTTCGCATGCCAATAGGTCTTCCGTGTTCTGCAAACCATTCATTTGCAATGGACCTGGTAGTGGAGAAACGGTCCCTTAAGGCCAATAATCTTAGGCGGCGATCTTCATGGTCTGTTGTCCAGTGCCCCTTGCTCTTTGCGTACGGCCTTCTCGAAGCCATGCCTGACAACACCTAACCACCGTGTCTACACTTCTTTGCACTCTAACTGCAATTGCCCGAAAGAAAGTCCAACTTCCCGAAGTCCCACTATACGGCCCCTATCAAACTCACTAAGTTGACGAAATCGTACAGGTCTCCGTACTCTAGGCATCGTAACCGATCGTAAAGGATGTCAAGAACCAAAATCCGTCAACGTTGATTCTTTACTGCGGCTGAAGTATTCGTTTTTAGAACGTTAGTGAATTAAAAAAAAACAGTATAAAAACCGGAATGTCCAACTGATAAGGCTGAAAATTTTTTCACTTGTTATTTACAGTAAGATAAATACATTCACCAACTTTTATTAAAATAAAACCATTTAAACTGGGTGTTCGGATTTATATGTCACTTAGTATAACTTGGAATTTTGTAATCTGCCGAGTTTAAAAATTTCGATAGGTTGTGTTGTATATTTATTATAAGAATTTATTCTTCTGTGGGTAAATTCAGTTATTTACGTTAGTTTTAGTTATATTTGTGAATAAAGTGAATAAACTTATTATTATTATCGAGTTAATCAGGAGACTTTGGTCTTTCGTTTTGTGAAACAAAATCGTAGCTATCTCGATTTGTAACGAAGTTCTTTATCGGAGAAGACAAAGTACACCGAAAAATGGCTTGTCGTCAGTACCTTTGAGGCCCTAAAAGTTTGCTTTTTCGAAATTTGACCGAAATTCTATCTGCCAGGCTTGTTTCCTACGCTCAAAATTATTTTTTTTATATATATAATTTATATCTTGCATATAAATATAGGAAACATGGAGAATTTGTTATAATATCGAAAAATAGCATGTAGTTGAGGAATCTTAAGAAATCGAAACTTTTGAACGAAAAGGAATAAAGAAATAAGAAAAGACGCTATCTTAATGTCCGATGTCTGGACTTTCTCACGCAAAAATCGTGAGGTTCGTAGCTAATTTATCTTTGGGGAAATAGAAATTGAACATCGAACAGCACGAAAATCCATCGTTTTTTTCGACTTTGACCGCATTTCTTCCTGTTACCTCGATGGTTCTTACTCGCTCGTAAAACGCTGAGTTTCTAGTTTCCGAAACGGTATCGTTTTCCGACAAAACATTTGGCAAACTGTTAAAAAGACCGAGTAACCGCGCCGACGTCGAAACGCCCCGATCCAGACCCGTAAGGGCGGAAGGGGGATTAACCGAAAAACAAAAGATCATCGCTTAATATTGTCGAATCAGCCTTCTGGTCCCTGCACGATGGCCAGTTGCATCCTCAGCGAACAAATTGATTGGTGGGATACCAGCTACCACCACCAGTTGCAACGGTCGACATCATTCTGTAAGCGCATACCACGCGCAGCATTACTTTTTAAAAGTACAACTACAGTATATTCAGATAAGAGATAGACCGGACATAAACAAGACCACGTGATCATCGAACGCTGTAACATTCGGCAGGGACGTATTAAGAGTCACGCAGTACATATTTTAGATAGTAGATGCTGCTTTGCGTAACTTTGTAGTAAATTAGCACAATTCGATGTGTATACGATTGGTGATGGATATAGGATCATGTGGGGGTGGGGTAAGAAATATATAATAATGTAAATATACATAAGGGTTTCAAAATTTTCGCTTCGATTTCCAGCTTCGGATGCCGTCTGATGTTTGGTGAAATACAGTCGAATATAATCTCAAAATGGCGTTTAAATTAGCCTATAATTATAACAAGGTATAACAATAACAACGACAAACTCAACAACTTAATAAGATAACAAACGAAAACGTCCAAAGAAATATCAAATTGCAATGATGCACACGACATACGTAACACGTCTGAACCTGAATGTGACTCTGCCTTGATACGACTGCTCTGCCGCTCGGCATAGGCATTTAATTGCGAATTGACCAATGAGGGCTCCTGTTTTACGTCGAGACGGCGGCGTTAGCGTGAAAATCACCCGAACCTTTTGTTTACATCCGGTCTATCTCTTATCTGAATATACTGTACTTCCCTGTCTACATCCAGCATCGGAAATGGAAGGACCTCTGAAGAAGCTTGCCACTCGAGCTAGCGAAACGTTAGGAAGAAATTCCAACCGACGACCGCCTTTAGACCCGAATCAAGACAGCAGTTTTGGACAATCTATTCGATACTCGTACCGCGATTGATGAAAACAAATGAAGATACGATCTTGCAGCGGCAAAGAGTGCGATGAAAGAAGAAAAGGTGCGTCTTAGGAACACCGAAGTACAACTGCGACGAGCTAAATAACTTGCTTCCTCAACTCCTGCGACACTTTACAAGAAACTTTGTCCATTTTAACTCCACAGCCTGATGCTAATCAAACTGAAATGGGGAAAAGTTTCTTAACTCCAAAATTAGTGGCAGCATTAGATAGATGTCAGTTGAGTATGAGAATTGCTGTTTTTATTATTGAGGCACTTGGACATAACACTGATGAGTTTCCTATACGCAATGCCTCAAAGTACCGATGATTGTTAAACAGTAAGCACATAGATTTTCTATTCTATTCGTCAGAGCGGTCCGTGGGACCTTCGGTCTTTGTTAAAGTATCGCAGGTCAGTAGGTCTGCCAGGTCTGGTTGTCCTGATACCAGACGAAGTCAGGGAGAAAGAAAGGAAGGAAGAGGGAAGAACCAAGAGGGTGACGTGTGCTGGTTTAAGGGATGCCTTGCTATTGTTAGCTGGTATTCGGTTATTTTAAATTAATCCAAAAATTAATTTAGGAAACTCGTAATTTTGGTTGTACCTAGAATTGCACGATTTGATTTTGATCACAGTGCGAGCCGCGGTCTTGTGTGCTTGCGAGCTTGCTCGACTGTGTAGTCTACTGACTTACGCAACAGAGGGTTGCTGTGCGATTCCGCTTGACTATAACGTAAATGCGCCTGATGTTTGATGTAGTCCCTTAGGTAAGGGATGTCGAGGTCTCTGTGAAGGGTCTCGCTGGAGACATACCAAGGTGCGTTAGTGATGGTTCGCAAGGTTCTGTTCTGCAAAACCTGAAGATTACGCATATGCGTTTTGGCAAGAAAACACCATTGCTGCACGTGCGTAAGTGATTGCTGGTCTGCTAACCATTTTCTATAGCCGAACTTTGTTAACCAAGCTTAATTTTGAGGTTCTACATAGCAAAGGGTAGGGATGCCGAAACGTAATTTGGAATTTACTTCTTAACGCTTCAGTGTTTTTGTTTTAATTTTGATTAGCCACCGATCTGCCCATTCCAATATCTCATCCGCCGTACTTTGTAACCTGTCGTGAACCAGATTCCCGGTACGCGACTGGGCCACCAGTGCAGTGTCATCAGCATATAGATAGACTTCACAGTCGCTAGGACAAGGGACATGATGCACGAGAAGTGAGTAAAGGATTGGCCCTAGAACCGAACCCTGAGGGTCGTCGGCTCTGGTGGGCCGTACTGTCGACAAGAAATTATTAATTTTGATCCGAAATTTCCTACCTTCAAGGAAGGATTTCAAAAGTTTTAGGAGCCAAAATTGAAAGTCATTTTGAATTGATTTATAGAGAAGGCCCTTGTGTCACACCTTGTCAAATGCCTTCGAGACATCCAGAACCAAGATGCTAGTACTTGCGTTAAGGGTGAAGCCCCTGGTTACTCGGTCCACAAGCCTAACCGCCTGTAAATATCGAACCCACCTTCTTTGGAATCAATAGTATAAGTATAAAACACAACATTGATTACTTAAAAATGCTACTCGACCAAATATGGTACAATTTTGATCTAATAGTTTTAACTGAAACGTGGCAAGTGGCTGATATTTCTTGCTTCAATCAGCAGGGATATGACACGCTGTATAACTTTGGCACTTATAACCAAAACGATGGGGTGATAGTTTTTGTAAGAAATAAACTGCAATATAATCATGATACATTCACTTTCACCGATGGAATCAAAATTTTAAACATAATGATCCAAATTAACCATAACAAAATTGAGGTATCTGCAATTTATCGTCCGCCATGTTCAGAACCCCACGAGTTTTAAAGAATATCGAATTTTTTTTTCAAAATCAAAATAAAGTTCATTTAAAGCAACATATTTTCTTGGGAGATGTCAATATAAATATTTTGGACGATGATCCCATCACAAATGAATACTTGAATATCCTATCAAGTAACGGATTTCTGTCCTATATAAACCTACCTACAAGGTCCATCAGTGGCACATGTATAGATCACTGCTTTGTGAAAGACCTATCCAACAAAATTACTTGTATACCAATAATCCTAGAAAGCGATATTACTGACCACTTCTCCACTATTTTACTGATATCTTCAAATGAAAAACATTCTAACATCCCTACCGTTACTAACAACCAGGAAAATTACAAATTTTTTGTCGACAATTCAAAACTAATATCAAATGTCAAACAAGAATCCTGGGAACAATTATACTCTATAAATAATATAGACAAAGCAACGGGACTGTTCATAGAGAAAATAAAAAACTAATAGATATTAGTACCAATAAAGTAATAATTAGTCACAAAGAGAAAAGCAGAAATGCCTGGATTACCAAAGGATTAATAACATCGGCAATAGAAAAAGAAAGACTATATAATGTAATGAAACTAACGCCAACTACAGAGAATACCGACTGCTACAACCAATATAAAAATAAATTTATAGAGCTTGTAAGGCAAACCAAACGAAAACATTACCTAAATAAATTGAATAATAACTTAAATAATCCTAAGCGGCTGTGGACAACTATTGATGAGATTACTGGGAAAACAAAAGTTAAAGAGTGTGTCACTGAGTTAAATACAACATCGGGAACAGTATTAAAAAATACTCAACAGATATGCGATGAATTTGTACAATTCTTCACTGACATAGGCGAAAATTTAGCAAGTAATATACAAGCAAATATACAAAATACTCAGCCTCCAAAAAGAACTTTGAATTCATTTATTTTGGATAAAGTCGAGCAATGTGAAGTATACACCACTGTTATGTCCTTAAAAAATCGAAAAAAGTCCCGGGTTCGATGGTATTAAAAGCGAGCATTTGAAAATTATAGCCGAGGACATAACAGAACCACTCACTTACCTAATCAACAAATGCTTTGAATCTGGCATATATCCCTCAATTTTAAAAAAAGGTAATATAATACCGATACATAAATCAGGAACAAAAACAGATGTTAACAACTATAGACCAATATCAATAATATCCAGTGTAGCAAAGGTTTTTGAAAAAGTTTTATCTACTAGAATGATTCGATACCTCACAAAATTCAAAATTTTAAGTGAAAATCAATATGGATTTACAGAAGGGAAGGCTACATCGGACGCAATAACTAAAATTGTAAATCAAATACATCAAATATTGATAACAGAATCCCTTCAATCTGCTTTTTTGTTGATTTAAAGAAAGCTTTCGACACAGTTAATCACAAATTATTATTAGAAGCATTGGAGAGAATTGGTTTCAGAGGAAACGCGTACTCACTGATCGAAAGTTATTTGTCAAATCGCTCACAATCTGTGCAGATATCAGGATCACTTAGTAAAGAAATGTATGTTAAGTGTGGTGTCCCACAAGGAACTGTCTTAGGTCCGCTGTTATTCAATATATATTTAAATGATATTTTCCAAATTAATTGTGTTGGCAAAATAACTAGTTTTGCAGATGATACTGCAATATTATATGAAGGCACTGACTAGTCTGATCTGAAAAATGTAATTGAAAATGATTTTATCAAAATTATTCGGTGATTTAACAGTAGAAAATTAAGCATTAACTACTCTAAAACACATTTTTTACCATTTGGATCTTATGCTAGACATCTGCCAAATTACACAAATTTCTCCTTCAATATTAATGATCAAAAAATGCAAATTAATAGAGTGCCCAACATAAAATACCTTGGAGTGGTCTTGGATCCTCACTTACGATGGGACATCCATGTCAATTATATTTTAATGAAAGTTAGATTTGTATCCTACAAAATTAAATACCTTGGGAATATATTGACAGAAAAATATCTTCGAACATTATACCATGCACTGATTGAGCCTCATCTCACATATGGTATATTAGCATGGGGAGCTGCATGTTCCTCACATATCTATAATTTAGATGTTTTTTCAAAAAAGTATTCGAAAAATGATATTTAAAAAACCGAAACTTTATCCCACTGAAAAATTATACGCAGATGTTCGAATGTATGATATAAGACAGCTTTATTTTTACACAGTATCACTCACTACCATAAATTTGTAAACACCGACCAAAAAATTAAACATAATCATTATACCAGGTACAAAATTCGTGGCACAGTAGTTCCTCAACCGCGTAAATCTATAATGCAGCGATCATATCTCTATTTAGCGCCTAAATTTTATGAAATTATACCTAAAGACTTAAAAGATTTACATTTCGGAAATTGTTTCAAAAGAAATTTAAAAAAGTGGCTACATTCTATATCTAGGACTGAAATTCATACACTCATAAATGCGAACATCAACTAATACATAATCTACTGTAGCTAATTTTTGTCCTTTTTTGTCATTTGCATTCTACAGTTTCAACTTAAATTTATTGGTCCATGTACAGGCGATGCCTTCTATTGGGCCTGTTTTGATTTTATATTTATTTACTCATATTGTTTGTTATCATTGTACATTGAGTGAATAACGCCGATCGAAAGTACTGGGTCCTTAGCATGACATTGATAATAGCCACGCGATAAGTCAAGGACTTCCGTCAAAGCAGCTTCAGCGCCTTATTAGTGATTTGATCCTCCCCAGGCGCTTTACGCACCTTGAGGTCCTTAATATGACCTTGAAGCTCTGCTGGTGTGCAATGCGGGATCTCGGGAGAAGCCACTTAGCGCTGTGCAACTCTTCGGCTGAAGAATCTTCTGAGGAAGACGCCGTTGGCCCTAAAGTATCTCTGACGGATCTTACGATTTGTTGTTCCTCGTCGAGATCATTATCAAGATCATAGTTGGGAAAGAACTGTCGTTCCATAACATCAGCGAAAATCTCGACCTAGTCCCTGTCCTGAAGACTATGCCCCCAGGACAGTGGATGTGGTGCGGGAGTTGTTCTCGCTTTCCGTTCATGAGCGACTTCGTCACTTTCCAGAGAGGAGTACTTGAGTCAAGCATCCCCGCCAGAAAGTCGTTCCATTGCTCATTGCGGAATTCATGGAGAGCATTTCTTACTTCATGAACAAGATTCGTCGCTCTGCGATGCAACACAAAAAGATTTTATTCATCCTGACTTCCTGAATTTATGTTGAATACGTTTTGTGGGCGCTAAAATATCTCCAACTACAATAATGGAAATTTATACAACAAGATCATTTATTTGTCTCACCTGGTGAACGCTCCGAAACAAACATCCCTCTCCTCTTTCTCGCCCCCTTCTCCTACGCCGCTCCTGTCAATCTTCTTGATGTTCTCCACTTGCCCCACTTTTCCTGAGCCGTCTTTCAACGGCACCAAGCTCTTGCTCAAACCGTTTATTTTGTTTCTTCTGTTGACCGCCTGAAGGTGGTTGTTCTTCCTGCTATACGCGCTCTTCAAGCTCTTCGATTTCGATACGTTTCTTCTACAGTGGATTCTGCTGCTCTGGTGTTTCATTATCCTACCACCTTGGGGTATTACTTCCATCACAGACGGTCGGTTAGAGCGTAATCTTAGGCAGCATCCTAAGAGCCGGGCGCGCGGGATTTTAGAAGCCTGGTGTTGGAAGAAGAAACGGTCTTAGAAGAGGTGTGGGATAATTCTTTGTTGAGTCAGGATTCAGAACACGATTAGTATGGGATTCGAAGAGCTTGCGTCTGATTGCGTTCGACTGAATTCGAGTCGTTTTAAGCCAAGTTTGTGCATAAAAATATAGACGTTAACTTCCGCTTTAGGTTGCGACTCATTTAGCTCTACATGAACCAAGCATTAGAGCCCTATACGAGGGATGTCATTTAAGTTTTGCATATGGAAATAAAACAACACGCTAGAGGGTGATTCCTTGTTAAAAAATATGAAAAAAAGGTCCTGTAAACATGGTTCCGGAAATACAGAGTTTTAAAGGAATTTTTATAAAACCATCCTTTTCACGGACCAAGCAGGATTTCGGTATGGGGTAACGAAAATCGTCATGCTTAAGAACAATGTCGCCACCAGGAACAATTTTCTTTAAATGTTTGGATGGGTATCGTTGGAAACAATTTGAATGGTCCTTTCTTTTTACCCTTAACATTAAACGGAGAATCTTCAACAAAAATTGCCCGTACTGCTATAAAAAGTTCATGTAAATCTAAACGTACGTAACCAAATAGCTTTTATGCAGGATGGATGGATTATTTTTTTTCTGTGAGATACGAAAAAGATAGAAAAGGCAAGGAAGTTGTATTTTTAGATTCTTAATAAAACAACAGATATGAAAGTCACAAAAAGGCAGTGGCGTACAATTTTTTGCCAATAATATTCGCTAAGGTGCCCCCGGGACGCCACTGGTGCTAACAATTCCATCTATACTAAGTAACATATAAATGCGAACACCCAGTTTAAATGGTTTTATTTTAATAAAAGTTGATGAATGTATTTATCTTACTGTAAATAACAAGTGAGACAATTTTCAGCCTTATCAGTTGGACATTCCGGTTTTTATATTGCTTTTTTTAAATCACTAACGCTCTAAAAATGAATATTTCAGCCGCAGTAAAGAATCAACGTTGGCGGATTTTGGTTCTTGACATCCTTTACGATCGGTTACGATGCCTAGAGCACGGAGACCTGTACGATTTCGTCAACTTAGTGAGTTTGATAGGGGCCGTATAGTGGGACTTCGGGAAGCTGGTCTTTCTTTTCGGGCAATTGCAGTTAGAGTGCAAAAGAAGTGTAGAGACACTGTGGTTAGGTGTTGTCAGGCATGGCTTCGAGAAGACCGTACGCAAAGAGCAAGGGGCACTGGACGCCGCCGTAGAACAACAGACCGTGAAGATCGCCGCCTAAGATTATTGGCCTTAAGGGACCGTTTCTCCACTACCAGGTCCATTGCAAATGAATGGTTTGCAGAACCCGGAAGACCTATTGGCATGCGAAGTGTTTACCAACGAATGAGAAGTTTTGGCTCGTTTTCATACCGGCCACACTGGGTCCTCCCTTTAACTCGAGAACACCGACGTAATCGCCTTGAGTGGTACAGACAACGGTCACTCTGGGATCAGGAATGGAACATATTGTCTTTAGTGACGAGTCTCGATTTTGTTTAGGCATGCACGATGGTCGTGCCAGGTTAGAAGGCGACGTGGTGAAAGGAGGAATCCACAGTTTTTTGTTGAAAGACATGTTCATCACACTGTTGGAGTTATGGTTTGGGGTGCTATAGCTTATGGTTCCAGGTCACCTTTAATCTTCATCAGAGGTAACATGAACGCGCAGCGTTATATCCACGAAGTTCTAGAACCCCATCTTTTACCCTATCTTGACACCCTGGCAGATCCAACTTTCCAACAAGATAATGCCCGACCACATGTTGCAAGAGTCACAATAGACGTCTTTCAACATAATGATGTCACATTGTTACCATGGCCACCAAGATCTCCCGACTTATCCCCAATTGAGCACGTGTGGGATATGATGGGTAGGAGATTGCTCAATTTCCAACGTCCTCCTCAGACTCTAGAAGCACTTCGAGAGAAGTTGGTGGTTGCCTGGAATGAGATACCACAGGAGGACATTGACCACCTGATCAGAAGCATGCCTAGGCGCGTTGGAGAATGCGTAGCACATCAGGGTGCATCCACACATTATTAAAGGTCAATGGGGTTTAAAGCAGTGCAATCATTTTGAAATTTTATCATTCACTTATTACGCTTTATCAAGTACTTATACAAAATTTTATTAAAATAAAACCATTTAAACTGGGTGTTCGGATTTATATGTCACTTAGTATATTTAGGGCTAAATTAGCCTCTTAATACAAGAATTAATATTGCCAAATTTCAACAGAATCAAGTAACTATTTTTCAACATATCAACTACTGCATTGCATTTGTTTATAGAAACTTTTTTCATATTTTTTAACAAGGAGTCACCCTCTTGCCACCCTAGGGACAAACGAGTGGTTGTTTCGACCAGTTCTGGATGTCCGACAGGGCTAGGATGCGAAGTAGTAATGGATCAGAATACAAAGTTACGAGTAGAAGAGTCACTCCGTCGAAAAATGCTACCTGCCATTTGGACGCGATCATCCATTCATTTCCTGCGATAATAGTCATGGAAGTATAATCGAAATGCTCGGAAAATATTCTGATAAAAAACATTTTTTGACGCAATTTTAAGTCTGGCGACGTGTAGATTCATTGAAAGGGGTCTTTTGAATGAGAGCCAAAAAAACAATCAAAATATTGAGATAGATACTTCCTGTACCATAACTGCCGAGGTAGTCGATGGCTAGCATCTGATCCCGTCGGAAAAGTGGGTCACGTGGCTGTTGGATGTATACAGGGCGATTCGCTGGGACAAGTTGGTGTTGCGTGCATGGATGCAAAATAAATGAAGGAAGTGGTGTCAGACATTTCGTTGCCTTGCTAATGATTTTAGGCAAGTAAGGTTCTTGAATCCGTTTTTCATACATGATCTCAGGTCGAGGTGACATTGACGACCCAAAATTTATCTATGATTCATGAGTGTATCAGTGTCAAAAACGCGCCTTATCACAAAAATGTGATGAGTAGTTTTACTTCCAATAGCGATATTTTCCAAAATAATAAATACAATTATAGTTCATTATCGAAACTGTTCACAGCAAGGCTTTGTTGTCACAAGAGTCATATGCATAAGCTGGTAATGACCGTTTGAGTAATATTTCATTATATTATTAAAATGCATATTTTATGCATTTTCAAACCTCCGTTCAACGTTGGAAACGCAAATTAAATCTTTAATTGGAGTCAGGTGGAGGGAGGTACGTCCCCGTGGTGAGGCCTGGGTAACCCGAACAAGGGCTGGCTGAGAGCTGCATGAACGTTCTGACAAATGACTCCATTTTTCTTATATTAATCAGTTACAGGTCGCTGCTCTAGCTATTTCTGTTTAATGATGACAAGTGTTACAAAATGTTGAGGTAAATTCTACCTTTCCGGAGTGGAAATCGTCGCGCCACTGTGGGCGGTTTCCCTTAAAAAAAGTGGCAATATTACTCGCATTCCATTGCTGTCAACAGTTTTGGTAATCAACTTCAAGTTTTCAACAACCTATTCCGTAGATGCGCCAAAGTTAGACAGCACTACCCCGTATAAAGCAATAAACAAGTATACTTTATCTGAAGTCACTTGAAACACTGTGAAATACCGGGTGCGTTTTATATATCTATATTTAACACGCAAAAATCGCCAAATTTCGCAGCAAATATCCCCCGTATAAGATCAAAGGCAGTTTCACCGGTCCACGTGGAGTAAAGCACGTCTATGCGTGGACATAGCCAATGAGAAAGCGTGTATTTCAGAGCCCCGAACAAGTGCAGGTGGCTACTGAAAATTGAAACAGTTTAGCCAGTGCCGTGTAGCGGTGAATAAACGTGTTTTCTTTAGTCTGTCCGTGTTTTTTCATAGATTTTATTAGTTTGTGTGTTTTTGACTTTTGAATACTCAGTTTACTTGTTGATTTAATTGTTGTGTTGATTGTTCTTGTGTGTCCTAAATATGGCTCTTTGGAGACCTTGGGAAAATGCTCCAAGCCACGAGGAGATGGTTGATGAACCTGTGCAGGCAGAATTCTTTCATAAAGATTTAGAGGAACAGACCCAAAGAGTAATCCTAAATATGTATGATTGTCTGAAAAACGAAAATCCAGATTCCTCGCAAAATCAAATTTTAAACAGAATTTGTATCCTGACAAAAATCAGTCGGTCTACCATTTATCGGGTTATAAAAAGGGGAGATGTAGTCAACCATTCCTTCCACAGAAAGCGCATAGGGCAAAAATTAAAAAGAATAGACGTGGGTTTTCAGGAAGATATTCGTCGTATAATATACGGATTTTATAAAGAAAATTTGGTGCCCACGTTGGAAATGATACGGGATAAATTAAAAGATTATCCTGAAGATTTTTATAATTACAATGCTTAGACTCACTGCACTGTATTGTAAAACTGTGTGGTTTTCAATAAAAAAAATTAGATAAAAGAATGGTGATTATGGAGTAGTCTCGAATCGTTGAATTGCGCCAAGAATTTTTGCACAAAGTTAAAATCTATAGAGAGCAGAAAAGAAATCTGATTTACCTGGATGAAACGTGGTATGATACCCATGATGTTGTGCAGTACGGCTGGGTTGACGACAGCAACAAGTTCATTTTAAATGCACCATGCAACCGTGGAAAACGAATCATTATTCTCCATGCTGGCAGTGAAAATGGATTTATACCGAATGCCTTGCTGTTATCTGCCAAAAATATCAAAGAATCATGTGCAGACTATCATGAGGACATGACCTCCGACTTATTTGAAAAGTGGATAGAGCAGCAGTTAATACCAAACATTTCCCCAAATTCAGTGATTATTATGGACAATGCGCCATACCATTCCCGACAGAAAAACAAAATTCCGAATACAGGCACAAAAAAACAAGACATTATTGATTTTATGAAGGATAAGGGAATGGAAATACCACAAAAATCAACCAAAGCCATATTATTGGATCTTATTAAAAGACAAAAATTTGAAAAAGAGTATGTTGTTGACAATCTGCTTCAGCAAAATGGCCATGAAGTATTACGTCTACCTCCCTATTACTGCATTTTTAACCCGATTGAGTTGGTCTGGGCTGCTTTAAAAAAAAAATAAGAAACATGATCAGACCCCTCAATTAAGTGAATCGCTATTGGCCACAATAAGAGATGCAGTATCTCATATTGCTGCCACAGACCTATGGAAGCAGTGTTCTAGGCATATTATTGAAAAAGAAAATGAATATTGTGTTTTGCCTCCTGTAAATCCCGTTGTAATTCCTCTACAAGATGACTCTAGCGACAGCTCCGAAGGCGAGGATGATATATATAAATACCTATAATGTAAGTCTTTATATACCTTTTTATATACCTACCTGCTATGTAAATATTTGCCTATGTCAAACGTTGGAATTCTGTAATTTTTCCATTTCTTAACTTTCAGTCAACATAAATTAAACTCCCAATATAAGTATTTTTATCCCAAATCAAAAAAATAAGAAGATAGTAAAATCCATTTATTGTGATATAAAAACATTATTATTATCGTTCTAAATTACAAAGGACGCGCCGACCAAAGGTTTTTATGCTATTTCAAGTGACTTCAGATAAAGTATACGGGACCTCTTCAAGTGACGCAAAAAAAAGGACCCGAGTTCTTAGAAAAACGTCGGCATCTTTAGAAGTCAGAAGATCAAAGACTTTTTCGCGAGTGCCTCCTCCACTGGTAACTTTGTATTCTTTGACAGCGCCGAGCATCGACAATGTAGTCGGGGTCTTGGGCCTTGTACAGAGCGAGGAGGCAATAACCTAGCTGTTTCCCAACAGCTGCCGCGATTAATGAGATGCGTTCGTGTCCGATCAATCCTCGGTGATATGGACTCCGACCAGCCAAACTGAACGGCTGTTTCTTAGTCTAGATACAGTACTGTGTTTTGGAAGTATTAAACTGTAGAAGATTGGTGCGTCCTCAAGCAAGGAATTTTTCCTGCATGTAAAGTGCTGTCATCGGCAAAGCAGCTCGTTATGGGCAAAAGCTCAGCGTCTAAGCAAGCTTCTTCTGAAGGGACAAATCTCTAGTAAGAGAGCTGGTAGAGGCATCCGGAGATCAGACGTAATTGAATAAGCAGACTTCTCATTAGAGAAGTGCAGTGTTCAGGGGCATCATGCTTCTCAAAAAGAACATATTTTTCTCTACTCTTGGGGACCCTGGAACCGCGTTGCGAGGTCTCTAACCTACTGGGGGGTCGTCGCACGGTGCGTCGTGTGCGACACCTTAGATCCAGCTTTGAACAGATAGCTTTGCTTCTTTTCTTCAATCAGATCATGCAGAATCTAAATCTATGCAGAAATAGGTGGACGTATACGCTCAACGTCTAACGCGAATCAGAGGCAAGCTTCATCTAACTTGAGCAATTATCTAGTGAGCTTTATCCTGATCCAAGCAAGCTTTTAACACCCACCTCTTTCAATCCTTAGGCTGCATCTTCTACGTAACATTACGTTTGACACTAACGGTGCTCGTCACTATCGGATTGTACATTTTCGCCCGCAGAAAAAGAACTTAAGTCGCGCGGAAGCGGAACGACACGTAATTCAAGCACAAACGAAATGTTCGACGTTCGCGGATTGGAACCGAACTGAAACGAAAACACAGAACGGCGGACACCGCGTTGTTCTGCTGCGAGTACGTACGCGGTCGCGATGTGCTTCGTTCGCTGTCCCACCACATTTGAGAGAGTGGATTCGTGGATTACGTCATGGACGAAGTTACGGGCAGCGCGAGGTGAGAACCGCGGACCGGCAGGCAGAATCGAACGATTCGGAATAAGCCTCGGTTGGAGGTTTGCGAGAAATACCCTCAATTCCGGGTGACTGGGGACTCCAAGGGGATTGTGGACATCACTAGTTTCCATAAAATTGAGGAAAATTTTTCAGATTTCGTAAAATCGTCAAATTCACAGAACGATACAAAAAAAATCAAGATATTCTGGAACGCCGAGAAAATTGTGGTAATCACAAATTTCTATCAAATTAGGGGATTGGGGGCAATTCAAGGAACTGGAGAAATTGATGAAATTCAGGGATTTCCAGAAATTCAGGGAATTCATGACAAAATTTTTAGATTTTGAGAAATCGTGAAATTCGTAGGAAAACTTCACAATAAATGGGAAATTTAACAAATTCTGAAACTGCTGGAATCATAAATTTCTATAAAATTAGGGTATTAATGCAATTCAGGGAACCGGGGGAATTCAGGAGATGGGGAAACTTCTAGAAATTCGAAGAATTCGAGGATATGAAAATTCAGGAGATTCAAGAAATTATGGAAGTTTGGGAAATAAAGGGAAAGTCAAAATATGAAGAAAATTCAGAAAATTCAAAAAATTTAGGAAATTCAGAAAACTCTTGAAATTCAGGCAACTCAGGAAATTTAGGAAATCCACCATTGTTGGCCGAATCAAGCTATTGGAGCTTGAAATACCGCCATAATAAAGGCACCTAAGAAATTCATGAGATTTTTCGGATTTCGTAAAATCGTCAAATTCATAATCAAAATGGGAGTCAAGGTATTCTGGAACGCCGAGAAAATTGTGGAAATCACAAATTTCTATCAAATTAGGGGATTGCAGGCAATTCAGGGAACTGGAGAAATTCATGAAATTCAGGGATTTTCAGAAATTCAGGGAATTCATGGCAAACATTTTTAGATTTTGAGAAATTGTAGGAAATTTCAGGATAAATGGGAAATTTAACAAATTTTGAAACTTCAAGAAAATTGTTCGAATCATAAATTTTCAGGGAATTCATGACAAAAATTTTTAAATCTCGAGAAATCGTGAAATTGGTACGAAAACTTCAGTGTAAATGGGAAATTTAACATATTCTGAAACTCCAAGAAAATTGTTGGAATCTTAAATTTCTATAAAATTAGGGCATTAATGCAATTCAGGGAACCGGGGGAATTCAGGAGATGGAGAGACTTCTAGAAATTCGAAGAATTCGAGGAATGAAAATTCAGGAGATCCAGAAATTCTGGAAGTTTGGGAAATAAAGGGCATCCAAGTGATTCAGCCACTTCTGGAAAGTCAAAATATGAAGAAAATTCAGAAAATTCAAAAAATTTAGGAAATTCAGAATACTCGTGAAATTCAGGCAATTCAGGAAATTTAGTAAATCCACCGTTGTTGGCCGAATCAAGCTATTGGAGCTTGAAATACCGCCAAAATAAAGGCACCTGAGAAATTCATGAGATTTATCGGATTTCGTAAAATCGTCAAATTCATAGTCAAAATGGGAGTCAAGGTATTCTGGAACGCCGAGAAAATTGTGGAAATCACAAATTTCTATCAAATTAGGGGATTGCGGGCAATTCAAGGAACTGGAGAAATTGATGAAATTCAGGGATTTTCAGAAATTCAGGGAATTCATGGCAAACATTTTTAGATTTTGAGAAATTGTAGGAAATTTCAGGATAAATGGGAAATTTAACAAATTCTGAAACTTCAAGAAAATTGTTCGAATCATAAATTTTCAGGGAATTCATGACAAAAATTTTTAGATTTCGAGAAATCGTGAAATTGGTACGAAAACTTCAGTGTAAATGGGAAATTTAACATATTCTGAAACTCCAAGAAAATTGTTGGAATCTTAAATTTGTATAAAATTAGGGCATTAATGCGACTCAGGGAACTCAGGGGATAGAAAGACTTCTAGAAATTCGGGGAATTCGAGGAATGAAAATTCAGAAGATTCAAGAAATTCTGGAAGTTTGGGAAATAAAGGGCATCCAAGTAATTCAGCCAGTTCTGAAAAGTCAAAATACGGAGAAAATTCGGAAAATTCTCAAAAATCAGGAAATTCAGAAAACTCGTGAAATTCAGCCAATTCAGAAAATTTTGAAAATCCACCATTGTTGGGCGAATCAAGCTATTAGAGCTTAAAATACGTCATAATAAAGGCACCTGTGAAATTGATGAGATTTTTAAGATTTCGTAAAACCGTCAAATTCATAGAACGATACAAAAAGAAACAAAATTTCAGATATTCTGGAACACCGAGAAAATTGTGGCAATCACAAATTTCTATCAAATTAGGGGATTGGGGGCAATTCAAGGAACTGGAGAAATTGATGAAATTCAGGGCTTTCCAGAAATTCAGGGAATTCATGGAAAACATTTTTGGATTTTAAGAAATCGTGAAATTCGTAGGAAAACTTCAGGATAAATGGGAAATTTAACAAATTCCGAAACTCCAAGAAAATAGTCTGGAAATAAACAGGATTGAGGAAATTCTCAAAACTCTGTAATTTTAACAAATCCAGGAAATTCTGAAACATCAAGAACATTGTTGGAATCATAAATTTGTATAAAATTAGGGCATTAATGCAAATTCAGGGAATCAGGGGAATTCAGGGGATAGAGAGACTTCTAGAAATTCGGGGAATTCGAGGAATGAAAATTCAGGAGATTCAAGAAATTCTGGAAGTTTGGGAAAGAAAGGGCATCCAAGTAATTCAGCCAGTTCTGAAAATTCAAAATACGGAGAAAATTCAGTAAATTCTCAAAAATCAGGAAATTCAGAAAACTCGTGAAATTCAGGCAATTCAGAAAATTTAGGAAATCCACCACTGTTGACCGAATCAAGCTATTAGAGCTTAAAATACCGTCATAATAAAGGCACCTGTGAAATTCATGAGATTTTTCAGATTTTGTAAAACCGTCAAATTCATAGAACGACATTAATACAATTCAGGGAACCGGAGGAATTCAGTGGATTCAGAGACTTCTAGAAACTGGTGGAATTCAAGAAATCAAGGCTAAGCTTAGGAATTAAAGCAGCTTTTGGAAATTCGGGAGATTCAAGATAGTCTGGAAGTTCGGGAAATTAAGGGCATCCAAGTAATTCAGCCACCTCTGTAAAGTGAAAATTGAATAAAATTCAGGAAATGCTAAAAAAATCCGGAAATTTAGAAAATTCAGAAAACTCGGAAAACTCAGGAAATATAGGAAATCCACCAGAACCGCGCAGTACTGGCCAATTCAAGCTATTACTGTTAAAATACCGCCATAATAAAGGCAACTCTGAAATTCATGAGATTATTTAGATTTTGTAAAATTCATAGAACGATTCAAAAAATCAAGATAATTGGGAAATTCAAGATATTCTGGAACGCTAAATATGATGGAAATAATAAATCTCTCAAATTAGGGAATTGGGACATTCGAGAAACTTAAATAATTCATGGAATTCAGAGATTCATTCAAGGGCACTCAAGTTATTTAGATGAACTCGGGGAAAATAAGGAAGATTCAGGAAATGCGGGTAATTCAGGTCCCTAGTATGATAATATGATACAAAAAAAATCAGGATAATTGCAAAAAATCCGGATTTTCTAGGAATTCATGAAACTTGGAAAAGATTCAATGAAAATTAGAAGTTAGACATTTCGTTTACGGCCAAAAGTCCAAGAGATATTTTTCTCATGATGTCACGATTCGCAAAATTCATACAGAAAAAATCCGTTAGTTAATGTTTTATATGTAGATCTACTTGTTGACATATACATTGAACAATCCCACGCCACTGATCCATCATATCCATCTTGATGATCTCCCACGTTGGCCTTTGACGTTTCCATGACATTGCTCGTTTCCAAACATGGCCTGAATCAACTAGCCTGCCGCTATTTCGCTAGCTGTTGAGGTAGTTTCATTTACGCTGTACAGAAAATTTGTAGTCCAGGAGCCATTCATATCAAGATGGTTTTCCACTAAACGGGCAGCTGTGTTTTTATTTTCTAAAACCTGAAAAACTGAAACAAACCTTAAACTGTTGTTTGCATCTAGCTGGCTACATTTTGTTCGATTTTTGCTTTTGTTTTCAATACATTCCCACTCGTTGTCGAGGAAGTGAACATTTTATCTGTGTATCGTCTGCATACAAATAAGGGGAACACTTATTTAAAGCTCAGTCATATTAGAAGAACATATTTAGAAAAGTATAGGGCCCAAAACTGAACCTTGTGGCAAACCACAACCAATCGTACGTGCACAAGATGTACATTTAGATGTTTCCACAAATAAATAACTGACGAGGAACATCCGATAAAATGTAATGTAATATATGGGGTCGGTTCTATGGCATTTATCTCGGCAATGATGTTGTTTTTGAGTTCTTGGAGGGTGGCTGGTTTGTTGACGTAGACTTTGCTTTTCAAATATCCCCATAAAAAGAAGTCCAAGGGAGTCAAATCGCACAATCTTGTGGCCATGGCACATTTCCTCTGCGCGAAATCACGCGATCACCGAAGAAGGATTGCAATCGATGGATATTGACGTTGGTTGTGTGGCATGTTGAACCATCTTGTTAGAAATGTACATCGTCCATGTCCATTCCTTCAAGTTGCGGCAAAAAATAGTCCTCTATCATCACGTGATATCGCTCAGAATTGACGGTAACGGCGTCCCTGGTCGCATTTTCGAAAAAGTAAGGTCCGATGATGCCTTTTGACCACAATGCACACCACACAGTCACTTTTTGAGGATGCATCGGCTGCTCTTGATACTCACGGGGATTTTCGTTCGCCCAGATGCGGCAGTTTTGCTTGTTTACCGTCCCATTCAAAGTGAAATGCGCTTCGTCGCTGAACATGATTTTTGATGAAAAATTGGCATCAATTTGGCGGTGTTCAAGGAGCCAATCTGAGAACGTTCGGCGCGAAAAATGGTCGGCCCGACGCAGCTCTTGCGTCACTTGGATCTTGTAGGCGTGTACATTCAAATCCTTGTGGAGAATGGTTCTCGAAATGCCCAATTCTTGGGATCGACGCGTTGTTGATTGTTTCGGATCGTCTCTCACACTCTCCTTCACAACAGCAATATTTTCCGGTGTGCGAACGCTCCTTGGCCGGCCAGAGCCTGGCAGATTTGCCACAGAACCTGTTGCCTCGAATTTACGCACCAGACGACCGATGGTTGTTTCGTTTGGGCGGTTGTTGCGACCGAAATGTTCACGAAGCGCGCGCAACGTGTTTTTATTTTTGCACCATTTTTGTAGTGCTCTTGAATAACTTTAATGCGGTCTTCGATCGAATACGACTCCATAGCGATCAATGGTAAACATTCAACTAACAAAATGACATGTAGGTGACAGAAAACAAAGATGGCGTCTATGTCAAATTGACGTTTACTTTATTGCGTCCCTATTGGACAACCCTGTAGAAAATAAAAGTTGATGATTTGGAGTATCAAATGCTTTAGCCTAGAAGAATGAGAGCTTTATATTTTCCTTGATCTATGTCCGATAAGATTTCATCTGTACAACTGAAACCTTCTCGACATCTTGACTGGTATTGTGCCAGTATATTGAACCTTTTAAATGCGAGTTTCTTATTTTTTCTAACAACTTTGATAATACCGGTAAAATTGATAGATGTGAGGCTCAATAGACGAATAAACATCGTGAATGACCTGTTCACAAAAAACATAACAAAAACCTACTAAAACTCAAATAATAAAAGATTATTTCGATCCCGTAGCGAATGTGGCGGGGGCAGATGGAATTTTGTTTTGACAGTTTAAAATTACACCGGGAGTATTTAGGTGGCGCATGCTACCCAAAAGTTTTGCTTTAAGCTTTTGATGAACTTTGAATCTGGAATAAAAAGGCAGATCGTTTCTCATGCAATATATCTATCAATAAAAACTCCCGTTTGATATGACATGTGTGATCATATATCTACGATGACCTCATAGTCTGGTCCCTTGTCATTTAAAATCAGGCGGATCTCTTCCTAAATTTTCTTGATTTATGATTTAATAATTTTTTTCAATCAATTTCCGGTACCGCGAAGACAAATATTCGATTGAGATGTCTGTTTTCGTTAATGACATTGACATTGACGCTAGACATTGACATTGACCTACGTTAGGCGGTTAAACCGCTCCCACACGATGTGGCGAATGCCTTACAACGTTGGACACATGGCCATTCGCCACATCCTGTGTCCAACGTTCGCCACATGGCACGTTCGGGCTCTTGTCGGTAAATTTGACCCGCGTCAAAGGACGTTGCAACGTTGGAAGCATGGTTCGTAAAGCTCCCACACGAGATGTCATGTGTTTGATGGTTTTAGGTTAGAACCAGTAGCGGCGACAAGCATTTATTTGTTTGTTGTGATTGGGGTGAAGTAGTGGTATGTGGGAAGTATTTTGATTTGAATACCTACCTATTAATAATACTGTATGTTCCGTAACTGACTTTTGAGAGGAATGGATTAAATTAGTATACATACAAGGCATAGGCTGTCATAACAACACTTTTTTCATATTGCTGATATTTTGTACGTTTCGCAGGTGAGTTATGGCTGGCCTAAGGATATGTATTTTAGTAAATTATAAATTAGCAAGTGCTCACAGTTGTTTCATTATAATGCCCTGTCGCAATGCAAGACTAGTTGAGAAATATATTGACTTCCATCTCAACTAACAAAAAAGATTAAATAAATAATAACTCTGAAAGTACTATCAGGATTTTGATGAAATTTTGACCCTTGGTTACGACTACGAAAATGACGAAAAAGCTCTGCAGTTTTTGAAAATCGGTACAGTGGCGGTGAAACCATCGTCGAAAAACAAACAAAAAACGGTCAAATTTCGTTTTTCGACATATTTGAGGCTTGTGACAGACTTGAGTATTGGTCGCTGAGGACAGACCTGTTTTGTTTCCTCGTTTATTTTGTATAATTTTTCCTTCAGTTGTAAAGGTTCAAGCGCATCACTGCCACCACCATGCGTCGAACGACCGAGACTAAAAAGTTCATCCCATCGCGTAGGAGACTCACTTGCCAAATGTGGGGTGTCGAACGTTGTATACAACGTTGGAAGCATCGTGTAGGACCCCCATTAACCGTACCACGTGATTTTTTACATTTGGATGACGTCACACCGTTCTTCGAGTAAATTTGAGAATCAGCTCCTTATACTGCACTGTGCTACACCAAGGACTCGCGAAAGAATCCTTTTTGTTTGCAATAAAAGCTTTCCTCTGACTAAGAAAAACACGGATGGCCTCTGGACTATTACGCTGTACGCCGTACGTATATCTGTATATTGTCCGATGATGATTAGATCATTATAATAAGTATAAGAGTGTAGTCTCCTGAACAGCGCAGTGTCGAACGTATACATACGTTTATACTGACAGGTCATCGATATTAATAAACCCTATCTTTTATTAAAATTTCATGCGTCGCGGAATAGATCTATCTATAATATATGCGGATGTAGGTATTTCATTATAATCATTCAACATGTTTCATGTTTTGGTGAAGATTCTTCATCGTTTTCTTTATATTAGATTGTTCCAGCCAATATGTAGGGTCTGTAATGAGCCTAGAGGAAATTGGGGAAATGATTTGGGGGCGGGGGTGCTATATAGCCCGGTAAGGGAACATAAGATGTTCAAAAAATCTTGCAAAAGTCTATAATGGACGAAAAATTGGATTCAGGTTACTGATATAGTCTGAGCGTACATGACGAAAAGTCCCTGACACGGCGGCAGATGGGTACTGAAAGCATTTTAAAAAACCATTTGACTTTTTTTTGTTCTTTTAGAATAAAGAATTCTTTTATCCCAACATGATATTTCAACTTAACCATGGCCTTCAAGGTCATTTGAAGGTCAAGTCGAGTTTTTTAAAAAATGGAAAATTTTTCGTTCAAATATACTAAGTGACATATACATCCGAACACCCAGTTTAAAAGGTTTTATTCTAATAAAATTTTGTATAAGTACTTAATGAAGCATAATAAGTAAATGATAAAAATTTCAAAATGATTGCACTGTTTTAAAGCCCTTTGACCTTTAATAATGTGTGGATGCACCCTGATGTGCTACGCATTCTCCAACGCGCCTAGGCATGCTTCTGATTAGGTGGTCAATGTCCTCCTGTGGTATCTCATTCCAGGCAACCACCAACTCCTCTCGAAGTGCTTCTAGAGTCTGAGGAGGACGTTGCAAATTGAGCAATCTCCTACCCATCATATCCCACACGTGCTCAATTGGGAGATCTTGGTGGCCATGGTAACAATGTGACATCACTATGTTGAAAGAAGTCTATTGTGACTCTTGCAACATGTGGTCGGGCATTATCTTGTTGGAAAGTTGGATCTGCCAGGGTGTCAAGATAGGGTAAAAGATGGGGTTCTAGAACTTCGTGGATATAACGCTGCGCGTTGATGTTACCTCTGATGAAGATTAAAGGTGACCTGGAACCATAAGCTATAGCACCCCAAACCATAACTCCAACAGTGTGATGAACATGTATTTCAACAAAAAACTGTGGATTCCTCCTTTCACCACGTCGCCTTCTAACCCTGGCACGACCATCGTGCATGCCTAAACAAAATCGAGACTCGTCACTAAAGACAATACTGTTCCATTCCTGATCCCAGAGTGACCGTTGTCTGCACCACTCAAGGCGATTACGTCGGTGTTCTCGAGTTAAAGGGAGGACCCAGTGTGGCCGGTATGAAAACAAGCCAAAACTTCTTATTCGTCGGTAAACACTTCGCATGCCAATAGGTCTTCCGTGTTCTGCAAACCATTCATTTGTAATGGACCTGGTAGTGGAGAAACGGTCCCTTAAGGCCAATAATCTTAGGCGGCGATCTTCACGGTCTGTTGTTCTACGGCGGCGTCTAGTGCCCCTTGCTCTTTGCGTACGGCCTTCTCGAAGCCATGCCTGACAACACCTAACCACAGTGTCTACACTTCTTTGCACTCTAACTGCAATTGCCCGAAAAGAAAGTCCAGCTTCCCGAAGTCCCACTATACGGCCCCTATCAAACTCACTAAGTTGACGAAATCGTACAGGTCTCCGTACTCTAGGCATCGTAACCGATCGTAAAGGATGTCAAGAACCAAAATCCGCCAACGTTGATTCCTTACTGCGGCTGAAATATTCATTTTTAGAGCGTTAGTGAATTAAAAAAAAGCAGTATAAAAACCGGAATGTCCAACTGATAAGGCTGAAAATTTTTTCACTTGTCATTTACAGTAAGATAAAAACATTCACCAACTTTATTAAAATAAAACCATTTAAACTGGGTGTTCGGATTTATATGTCACTTAGTATATTATCTTGACCACTTGTAAATTTTGACCCTAGGTTATGGTCAAGGTCAAACCCAGGTGCGGTGATGCAACTTAAGAACCAGCAGTCGTATAGGGAAGTTACAGAGACATCATTTTCCTGGTTTTTCCCGGACATACAATGCTGACCTTATCCATGATGACCTTCAAAGTGTTATGAAGGTCAGGTTGATTTTGTAGCCAGAGAGCAATCCATGAAGAACAGCTAAGTCAGTTTACAGACTTTTTTGAATTATCAAGAGATTAAGCTAAACTTGTGTTTGACCTTGATGGTCAAGTCCAAGGTCAAGTTTCAAAATGGTCAAGGACATATTCGAACATAAAATCTTCCATTTCTTCATTTACGCGGTCGAAAGTATAGGGTCCCATTAAAAAAAAGAGTTGACTTTTGCGAATTTGAATTAATTAGATGCGTATGTGGAAAGTTTAATTTTTTTCTAGCAGTTTGACAGCAACCTCAAACCGCCGCCCACGCCCACGCCTTCGACGTCGGTCGTCCCTCTCTTAATGAACAGAAACACTGATGTCAAATATTATCTTGACCACTTGTAAATTTTGACCCTAGGTTATGGTCAAGGTCAAACGCAGGTGCGGTGATACAACTTGAAAACCAGCAGTCGTATAGGGAAGCTACAGAGACATCATTTTCTTGGTTTTTCCCGGACATACAATGCTGACCTTATCCATGATGACCTTCAAAGTCTTACGAAGGTCAGGTTGATTTTTGTAGCCAGAGAGCAATCCATGAAGAACAGCTAAGTCAGTTTACAGACTTTTTTGAATTATCACGAGATTAAGCTAAACTTGTGTTTGACCTTGATGGTCAAGTCCAAGGTCAAGTTTCAAAAATGCTCAAGGACATATTCGAACATAAAATCTTCCATTTTCTCCATTTGCGCGGTCGCAAGTATAGGGTCCCAGTAAAAAAAAGAGTTCACTTTTTGAGAATTTGAATTAATTAGATGCTTATGTGGAAAGTTTAATTTTTTTCTAGCAGTTTGACAGCAACCTCAACCGACGCGCACGCCCACGCCTTCGACGTCGGTCGTCTCTCTCTTAATGGACAGAAACACTGATGTCAAATATTATCTTGACCACTTGTAAATTTTGACCCTAGGTTATGGTCAAGGTCAAACCCAGGTGCGGCGATACAGCTTAAAAACCAGCAGTCGTACAGGGAAGCTACAGAGACATCATTTCTTGGTTTTTTCCGGACATACAATGCTGACCTTATCCATGATGACCTTCAAAGTCTTATGAAGGTCAGGTTGATTTTTGTAGCCAGAGAGCAATCCATGAAGAACAGCTAAGTCAGTTTACAGACTTTTTGAATTATCAAGAGATTAAGCTAAACTTGTGTTTGACCTTGATGGTCAAGTCCAAGGTCAAGTTTCAAAATAGTCAAGGACATATTCGAACATAAAATCTTCCATTTTCTCCATCTGCGCGGTCGCAAGTATAGGGTCCCATTAAAAAAAGAGTTGACTTTTTGACAATTTGAATTAATTAGATGCTTATGTGGAAAGTTTAATTTTTTTCTAGCAGTTTGACAGCAACCTCAACCGCCGCCCACGCCCACGCCTTCGACGTCGGTCGTCCCTCTCTTAATGGACAGAAACACTGATGTCAAATATTATCTTGACCACTTGTAAATTTTGACCCTAGGTTATGGTCAAGGTCAAACCCAGGTGCGGTGATACAGCTTAAAAACCAGCAGTCGTACAGGGAAGCTACAGAGACATCATTTTCTTGGTTTTTTCCGGACATACAATGCTGACCTTATCCATGATGACCTTCAAAGTCTTATGAAGGTCAGGTTGATTTTTATAGCCAGAGAGCAATCCTTGAAGAACAGCTAAGTCAGTTTACAGACTTTTTTGAATTATCAAGTGATTAAGCTAAACTTGTGTTTGACCTTGATGGTCAAGTCCAAGGTCAAGTTTCAAAAATGGTCAAGGACATATTCGAACATAAAATCTTCCATTTTCTTCATTTGCGCGGTCGAAAGTATAGGGTCCCATTAAAAAAAGAGTTGACTTTTTGAGAATTTGAATTAATTAGATGCTTATGTGGAAAGTTTAATTTTTTTCTAGCAGTTTGACAGCAACCTCAACCGCCGCCCACGCTCACGCCTTCGACGTCGGTCGTCCCTCTCTTAATGGACAGAAACACTGATGTCAAATATTATCTTAACCACTTGTAAATTTTGACCCTAGGTTATGGTCAAGGTCAAACCCAGGTGCGGTGATACAACTTGAAAACCAGCAGTCGTACAGGGAAGCTACAGAGACATCATTTTAACTTGGTTTTTTCCGGACATACAATGCTGACCTTATCCATGATGACCTTCAAAGTCTTATGAAGGTCAGGTTGATTTTTGTAGCCAGAGAGCAATCCATGAAGAACAGCTAAGTCAGTTTACAGACTTTTTTGAATTATCACGAGATTAAGCTAAACTTGTGTTTGACCTTGATGGTCAAGTCCAAGGTCAAGTTTCAAAAATGGTCAAGGACATATTCGAACATAAAATTTTCCATTTTCTTCATTTGCGCGGTCGAAAGTATAGGGTCCCATTAAAAAAAAGAGTTGACTTTTTGATAATTTGAATTAATTAGATGCTTATGTGGAAAGTTTAATTTTTTTTCTAGCAGTTTGACAGCAACCTCAACCGCCGCCCACGCCCACGCCTTCGACGTCGGTCGTCCCTCTCTTAATGGACAGAAACACTGATGTCAAATATTATCTTGACCACTTGTAAATTTTGACCCTAGGTTACGGTCAAGGTCAAACCCAGGTGCGGTGATACAACTTGAAAACCAGCAGTCGTACAGGGAAGCTACAGAGACATCATTTTCTTGGTTTTTCCCGGACATACAATGCTGACCTTGTCCATGATGACCTTCAAAGTCTTATGAAGGTCAGGTTGATTTTTGTAGCCAGAGAGCAATCCATGAAGAACAGCTAAGTCAGTTTACAGACTTTTTTGAATTATCACGAGATTAAGCTTAACTTTTGTTTGACCTTGATGGTCAAGTCCAAGGTCAAGCTTCAAAAATGGTCAAGGACATATTCGAACATGAAATCTTCCATTTTCTTCATTTGCGCGGTCGAAAGTATAGGGTCCCATTAAAAAAAAGAGTTGACTTTTTGAGGATTTGAATTAATTAGATGCTTATGTGGAAAGTTTAATTTTTTTCTAGCAGTTTGACAGCAACCTCAACCGCCGCCCACGCCCACGCTTTCGACGTCGGTCGTCTCTCTTTTAGTGGACAGAAACACTGATGTCATTTTTGTTGTTTTTTCAAGACTTTTTCGCTTATTATTGGAAATATCGAATTGTCCTTTTGCAGTGTGAAACGATGTCCATAATCACATGTCTTCATGCAGTTAAGTACAACACAAAACAGTGTCATAAAAAAGATCTAAATACCGTTCATTTCATCCTGTATACAAAAATACAGTCACGCAGCATTGATATCCTTTGAAGGAAGATTGTCAAAATTCAAGTCAAAAACTGTTGAGAATTTTCTAAACTATGACCGAAAGCTGTACTATCGCATCGTACTAGCACATACAAGTCCGTACCATCATAAGAAGATATATATTACTTAGGTTATAATGATTTTATGAAACGTGAAGTACCACCTTTAACCATAGAAGAGGATATTTTGGGCTCGATTTTTATCATTTACCACAATTTTTAATCTAAGGATATATACTAAGTGACATATAAATCCGAACACCCAGTTTAAATGGTTTTATTTTAATAAAAGTTGGTGAATGTATTTATCTTACTGTAAATAACAAGTGAAAAAAATTTCAGCCTTATCAGTTGGACATTCCGGTTTTTATACTGCTTTTTTTTAATTCACTAACGCTCTAAAAATGAATATTTCAGCCGCAGTAACGAATCAACGTTGGCGGATTTTGGTTCTTGACATCCTTTACGATCGGTTACGATGCCTAGAGTACGGAGACCTGTACGATTTCGTCAATCTAGTGAGTTTGATAGGGGCCGTATAGTGGGACTTCGGGAAGCTGGACTTTCTTTTCGGGCAATTGCAGTTAGAGTGCAAAGAAGTGTAGACACTGTGGTTAGGTGTTGTCAGGCATGGCTTCGAGAAGGCCGTACGCAAAGAGCAAGGGGCACTGGACGCCGCCGTAGAACAACAGACCGTAAAGATCGCCGCCTAAGATTATTGGCCTTAAGGGACCGTTTCTCCACTACCAGGTCCATTGCAAATGAATGGTTTGCAGAACACGGAAGACTTATTGGCATGCGAAGTGTTTACCGACGAATGAGAAGTTTTGGCTTGTTTTCATACCGGCCACACTGGGTCCTCCCTTTAACTCGAGAACACCGACGTAATCGCCTTGAGTGGTGCAGACAACGGTCACTCTGGGATCAGGAATGGAACAGTATTGTCTTTAGTGACGAGTCTCGATTTTGTTTAGGCATGCACGATGGTCGTGCCAGGGTTAGAAGGCGACGTGGTGAAAGGAGGAATCCACAGTTTTTTGTTGAAAGACATGTTCATCACACTGTTGGAGTTATGGTTTGGGGTGCTATAGCTTATGGTTCCAGGTCACCTTTAATCTTCATCAGAGGTAACATGAACGCGCAGCGTTATATCCACGAAGACCTAGAACCCCATCTTTTACCCTATCTTGACACCCTGGCAGATCCAACTTTCCAACAAGATAATGCCCGACCACATGTTGCAAGAGTCACAATAGACTTCTTTCAAAATAATGATGTCACATTGTTACCATGGCCACCAAGATCTCCCGACTTATCCCCAATTGAGCACGTGTGGGATATGATGGGTAGGAGATTGCTCAATTTGCAACGTCCTCCTCAGACTCTAGAAGCACCACTTCGAGAGGAGTTGGTGGTTGCCTGGAATGAGATACCACAGGAGGACATTGACCACCTGATCAGAAGCATGCCTAGGCGCGTTGGAGAATGCGTAGCACATCAGGGTGCATCCACACATTATTAAAGGTCAAAGGGCTTTAAAGCAGTGCAATCATTTTGAAATTTTTATCATTTACTTATTATGCTTCATTAAGTACTTATACAAAATTTTATTAAAATAAAACCATTTAAACTGGGTGTTCGGATTTATATGTCACTTAGTATAGTATATTGACGAGGAAATGTTTTTACGTCTCCGTGAAAATCACGCGTGGAAAGTTAAAAAATTAAATTTTATATTACGTGAAATACCCACATCAAAATTAAAACAAAAATCGATTACAAAATTATAGTTTGAGATCGTAATTTGCAAAACACGCATGCGTGACTAACAGTTGTAACACACAGTAATAATCTAAGAATAAATGCTTTGTTCGACGATAAAACCATTTCTATGGAAATATTAACCTTTTTTAATGAATTCAGCATTTTTAAAAAATGTATGAGCATAAATACAGGGTGATTGTGTAAGTCTTAAAGACATACGTTATTTAAGTATCATTTGATAACTTTTTAAATTTTGCTATATTCAGGGTGTTTCAGAACTAAGGGATCAAACTTCTAGGAGTATAGAGACCCATATCCGGAAAAGTGTCACTATGGCACTACGGCCCTGAGACGCGTTAAAATTTAAAAAGACGATGAATTGCCTAAATAGGATTTTATGCATTTAATTTTTGCCTTTTTTACATGATATCACTCAAAATTTGATACTCGTTTTGAATGATTTCAAATGCTGCTGTAATTGGTCCAGTTAAGTCTTGCTCTGTTGGTACTGGAGTTTCGTAAACCAAAGACTTTACATCTCCCCTTAGGAATAATCTAGCGACGTTAAATCGGGCGACCTAGGAGGCCAAGGAACTGCTCCACCAATGGCAATCCAACGGTGCCCAGACCGCTGAGCCAAATACTCACGTATACTTTATCTGAAGTCACTTGAAACACTGTCAAATACCGGGTGCGTTTTATATATCTATATTTAACACGCTCTGTTGCTGCAAAAATCGCCAAATTTTGCAGCAAATATCCCCCGTATAAGATCAAAGGCAGTTTCACCGGTCCACGTGGAGTAAAGCACGCCTATGCGTGGACATAGCCAATGAGAAAGCGTGTATTTCAGAGCTCCGAACAAGTGCAGGTGGCTACTGAAAATTGAAACAGTTTAGCCAGTGCCGTGTAGCGGTGAATAAACGTGTTTTCTTTAGTCTGTCCGTGTTTTTTCATAGATTTTATTAGTTTGTGTGTTTTTGACTTTTGAATACTCAGTTTACTTGTTGATTTAATTGTTGTGTTGATTGTTCTTGTGTGTCCTAAATATGGCTCTTTGGAGAACTTGGGAACCTGTGCAGGCAGAATTCTTTCATAAAGATTTAGAGGAACAGACCCAAAGAGTAATCCTAAATATGTATGATTGTCTGAAAAACGAAAATCCAGATTCCTCGCAAAAACAAATTTTAAACAGAATTTGTATCCTGACAAAAATCAGTCGGTCTACCATTTATTGGGTTATAAAAAGGGGAGATGTAGTCAACCATTCCTCCACAGAAAGCGCATAGGGCAAAAATTAAAAAGAATAGACGTGGGTTTTCAGGAAGATATTCGTCGTATAATATACGGATTTTATAAAGAAAATTTGGTCCCCACGTTGGAAATGATACGGGATAAATCAAAAGATTATCCTGAAGATTTTTGTAATTACAAATGCTTAGACTCACTGCACTGTATTGTAAAACTGTGTGGTTTTCAATACAAAAAATTAGATAAAAGAATGGTGATTATGGAGTCGTATCGAATCGTTGAATTGCGCCAAGAATTTTTGCACAAAGTTAAAATCTATAGAGAGCAGAAAAGAAATCTGATTTACCTGGATGAAACGTGGTATGATACCCATGATGTTGTGCAGTACGGCTGGGTTGACGACAGCAACAAGTGCATTTTAAATGCACCATGCAACCGTGGAAAACGAATCATTATTCTCCATGCTGGCAGTGAAAATGGATTTATACCTAATGCCTTGCTGTTATCTGCCAAAAATATCAAAGAATCATGTGCCGACTATCATGAGGACATGACCTCCGACTTATTTGGAAAGTGGATAGAGCAGCAGTTAATACCAAACATTTCCCCAAATTCAGTGATTATTATGGACAATGCGCCATACCATTCCCGACAGAAAAACAAAATTCCCAATACAGGCACAAAAAACAAGACATTATTGATTTTATGAAGGATAAGGGAATGGAAATACCACAAAAATCAACCAAAGCCATATTATTGGATCTTATTAAAAGACAAAAATTTGAAAAAGAGTATGTTGTTGACAATCTGCTTCAGCAAAATGGCCATGAAGTATTACGTCTACCTCCCTATTACTGCATTTTTAACCCGATTGAGTTGGTCTGGGCTGCTTAAAAAAAAGTAAGAAAACATAATCAGACCCCTCAATTAAGTGAATCGCTATTGGCCACAATAAGAGATGCAGTATCTCATATTGCTGCCACAGACCTATGGAAGCAATGTTCTAGGCATATTATTGAAAAGAAAATGAATATTGTGTTTTGCCTCCTGTAAATCCCGTTGTAATTCCTCTACAAGATGACTCTAGCAACAGCTCCGAAGGCGAGGATGATATATAAATACCTATAATGTAAGTCTTTATATACCTTTTTTTATACCTACCTGCTATGTAAATATTTGCCTATGTCAAACGTTGGAATTCTGTAATTTTTCCATTTCTTAACTTTCAGTCACATAAATTAAACTCCCAATATAAGTATTTTTTACCCCAAATCAAAAAAATAGGAAGATAGTAAAATCCATTTATTGTGATATAAAAACATTATTATTATCGTTCTAAATAAATGACCGCACGCCTTTGATACGTCATGAAATTACAAAGGACGCGCCGACCAAAGGTTTTTATGCTATTTCAAGTGACTTCAAATAAAGTATACCTATCCAACGCTACCTCCGATATTAGATGGCGCTACTTGTATCGGATATATTTCAAAAGTCCTGTTTACTCTGCGACATACTTTCTAGAAAGAACCAGACTCACATGCAAAGCACGTTTGAGATATTTCGCTCACAATTGTAAGTGATCGCTAGCTTCCTGGACTGACGCTTCAGAGACACTTCTTGTTCTGGAAGATTCGACGAATGCAAAGAGTAACATAAGCGTCTTCCAGCGAGCGGATGAGCTCATATCCCTCAACAAACGTTAGACGCTACCGACGATAATTTCATCTTTTAACGACCAATCAAGCCGCAATAATTACAATGAACCTGGTCGTTTGCGATGAAGTTTTCGGTGAACTCATCTTGTTGTTGTGATAGGTCAATGATAGCCTTCGGCGACAATGATCATGCCGTTTCCTCTTAAAAACAAATCATATACTCGACTCGCCGCACACAATTTCGTAGAATCGTCATATTTATTTTAAATTAAATGACGGTCAATCACATTAGTGCAAATCGGATACAATATACAAGGGACGCTCATATTATTGTCACAGGTTATAGGGGCCGTTCAAGCATTACGTAAGCACTATGGGGGGGGCGGGAGGATCTTTGCTTTGCTTATTTTGGATGACATGGGGGGTAGGGGAGTCTAGATGATGATTACGTCATCGGTAGTTATTTACTTTTTACACGAATGGCAACCCTCACATTGTCTTTGCTTGAAAACGAAACGCATTTTCGGGGATTCCCGCAAATAATGCATGCGTTTAGTGAACAGCGCGCGGTAATTCCCCTACTCGCTCTATCAGTGTATTGTTTCGTTTGGATTCTAACAGTTGTGTTACCATTGATTCCATTACCCAAAGATTAATGTTTAAACAAGATTTCGCTTCACATAGACAAATCCAAGTTATACCAAAAAGTGTTTGAAAGTTTTAAAAAATCTCATACAAGTACGAAAGTACAAAATGTACAAAAGTTAGTTAACGAAGTGTGGCGAAATTACAAATTACAAGCAAAATCCGACAAGGAACTAGACATTATTATATCTAAGAGAATCGAAGAAGAATTGCAAGCGGCGACTAAGAATAAATCCAATCTATTAAATTTTTTTTCTAAGGTGAGTGACGAAATCGTTTTAGGTACCTATGAGTACTAGAAATATTAGAAATCGACAAAAAGTTTCTCTTTACTGATTAGAAAATATTATGGCCTATCTCAAAGTATAGAGGTAATATTCATTATATTATAGATTTATTTCTTATGATTGATTCCGTCAATTGGTCACAAAGTACAGGATGTTAGTTTTACACATATATACAGAAAACTAACACCCTGTATTTTGTGACCGGAACGAATTGCTCGTTTAAACATATTAGATTGAAAGCAATAGGATTTTGTATTTACATATATATTGCCATACTTTTTTATTTATGTAGCTTAATAAGAGAATCTTTAGCAGAAGCCATAGAAAGTTTTTATTTTTAGGCAACCTGTAAACCTGCAGAAAAAACACAAATTATACAGTCGGCTTCAAATATTAAAAAAGAGGAAGAAGATAAAATAAAACCCGGTAATGAATGACAACAGCAATGCGAAATTAATGAAAATACAGATAAACAGAGAGCAAAACCTTCTCAGGGAGCTATGAAAAATAAGATTGCTCTACTCGAAAAAAATCTGAATGCTTTGTATTCTGCCATAGATACTATGCCAAGGCGTGCTGAAGTTGATAAACATATCATTAAGTTGCGCAAGGAAATAAAAACAGCAAAACAGTCTTTAAACAGGGAGGTTCAAACGCACTTGCCCAGAAGAAACACAGGGATGGAATGAAAGGAAAGTTAGAAGATATTTGTCATGAAAATCCAGAAATAAAAAAAGACTATCTCTGAGGGATTCAGTGAGACTTCCTAATCTTGAAAGCAATCAACATTCACTATTGAAAATAATCGCGGATATAGCTTTATTTGGGAGTGCAGCAGATGATAGAAGACGAACGGAATCAATTCGTAGCGTAAAAAGTCTTGATGAACTCACACAAGAATTACGTAAAATAGGATTTGACATTAGTCGCAGTGGGACATATCTTCGTTTGATTCTCAGAAAATCTAATTCTGCAGAGGGACGAAGACATGTATCGACAGTCCCTGTTAAGCTCATTCGGGCTCAAAGTGATCACCACAATAGCCACTTAGATAGCAAGTTCGCTGAAACATCAATCCATTATTTAGAGAACATAGCATCCATACTTGGACCAGATCAAGTTTTTTTCATATCTCAAGATGATAAAGCTCGAGTCCCTATTGGCGTAAGTGCGGTAAATAAGCAAGCACCTCTTCTAATGCACATGGAATATAGAATCAAATTGCCTGATCACGATTGGGTAATCGCTGAGAGTCATAAATTAATACCATCTGTTTATGCTGGTATCACAATCACTTCCAATATGCTAGGACAACCGCAAGCCGTTGGATATTCCGGACCAACATACATCGCTATTCGAAGTGGAAATCATAGTTCATCTACTGCTAATACTCATGCTCAGGATTTCGAGACGCTTCTCGAACTTGAAAAGTTTCGACCATTAGCTAAAACTGACCATGGACTAGTAACACCAGTGGTAATCATGACGGTTGATGGAGGGCCAGATGAAAATCCACGTTATCAAAAAGTCATAGGGTTTGCTATACAACACTTTAAGCGACATGATCTCGATGCAGTGTTTTTAGCTACCAATGCTCCTGGAAGAAGTGCGTGTAACAGAGTAGAGCGCAGAATCGCTCCTCTTAGTCGGGAACTGGCTGGTTTAATATTGCCTCATGACCACTTTGTTACTCATTTGGATGAACGTGGCGTTACAATTGATGAACATTTAGGAAGATCTAATTTCGAATTTGCAGGAAATGTATTAGCTGAAGTATGGAGTTCAATGGAAATTGATGGCTATAATGTTAATGCAAAATATGTTGGGGCAGGTGAACAAGATCTTCCTGATTTTCCAGACATTAAATGGTATTCAGGACCTGTGCGTGAGAGCCAATACTTGCTTCAAATTGTAAAATGTAGAAATACAGAATGCTGTCGTCCAAGAAGTGGCCTATTTAGATTACTAGACAATAGGTTTCTTCCACCACCTGTAAAAGTAAAACAAACAGTTGATGACTTGGTTTTGGATGAAGGAGGGCAATTTCTTAATCTTCCAGTCAATTTTGCTCTACGCTTAAGTGCTCCACTCAAAGATTTCCTGCAAATGCCCGACGGTAAAATTGAGGCTATCAAGTCGAACATGCAAAACGTGTGGTCTTTATCATGCTTCCGTCAAGTCACTAAATCGTCACATCGAAAATATCCATAAAAAGTAAACACGCACACTGATAGGAAAGTCAGACCTGTAAGAGTCGCTGCTCGTCGTGCTAATGAACTGATGTGCATTATTCAAAATTTAGAGCACCATGATGTTGAATGGCTCGATGAGAACGACATAGATATTGCAAAATCCGATGAAAGCGAGCAAACTCACAACACTGAGCAGCAATCGAAGCAATCCAATGTCATCGAAAACTTAGAATCATGGATTCGGGTTTCATGGACTGAAGATTGTTAATTTGAATTTAATATATATAAAAAAATTTAAAATAAGTTTGTTATGTTAGCAAGATATAATATTGTTGACCTTTACTCTATATTGAATACCGTATCAGTAAAATATAATCTCTATAATAAATCTATTTTCTTATTTTTCAAATTATAATTATAACGTTATAATTATAACATTAAAAAAACAATACATTAATTGACAAATGTTTACGTAAGCATGGGGGGAGGGGGTAAGAGCTTTGCTTACTTTTGCTGACAAGGGGTTGGGGGGGTAAATAATTGTAATAAAACTACTTACGTAATACTTAGAATTTCGGGTTTTGAGAGTATTGTGCAACAGGGTAAAAAAATGGAGTCCAGTAGGTTGATTCTGCACTCCCGTCACAATGTCATTAATTCACAAAGGATTGAGCTCAGCACTATTTAAATCCTCTGAGAAAAGTCAGCTACGAACATGTATAATAGAGAAATTAAACAGATTTAGATCCGAATTCACCAAGCACTAAATCTGACTGAGGCTTTCACCAATAAGCAGCTTATCGAAATGCAATTTGACGGAAGCTGTCCTAATATCAGTAATTTCTATTGAAATATTGAGTAAAATCGTAAAAAAGTGATTATTTTATAAATAAGGATACATTCTGGATGTAATACCATGTCTTTGAGCTTTAAAATTAGAATAACTTTCATTGAATTGCCAATTTCTATCTTTTCACAAAAGACGGGAACTTATTTGAATGGACCAATGAAAAAACCAAACCAAACCGTACACAGATCTGTTGATCTAGCGATGACAGAATTATGTGTCACTTGTGACATTGGGAGTTTTGAAATATCAGGAAATCACTGGACAACAAATTTTAGTTTTTTAATTGTATCTTGTGGGAAAAGTGCACTTCTTTGTTAATTTTGGGGCGCTGAATCCAAAAATGACAATGAAATAAAAAAATTAGTTGCGGTTTAGAAAAAAAAACTATTTATTTTTAAGGATATAAAAAAAGTAGCAAGATTCATATACTTATAAGAATCACTACATGCGCTGTCTTTTTGCTGTTCTTTTATGGATCGTTTCTGGAGCATCTCTACCAAGAGTACAACAGTAGTCTGCAAGCATGGAAGGATTCCACTTTCCCTGGTACCTTTTTTCCATTGTTGAAATATCCTGATGAAAACGTTCGCCGTGCTCATCACTTACGGCTCCGCAATTGTCAGGAAAAAAGTCCAGGTGTGAGTGTAGGAAATGTATCTTAAGAGCCATATTACAGCCCATCTTCTGATACGATGACAGCATATTTTTGACAAGGGTTTTATAGTTGTCAGCTTTTCTATTTCCCAAGAAATTAGTGACCACCAGACGGAAATCATTCCAAGCAGTTTTTTCAATACCTGTTAAAGTTTTTTCAAACTGTGTATCTTTCAAAATATTTCAAATATGTGGCCCAACAAAAATACCTTCTGCCTCACTTAGTCTTGGAAATTTCTGACGCAGGTATTGAAAAGCTGACCCATCTCTATCTAATGCCTTGACAAAGTTTTTCATTAGGCCCAACTTGATATGCAGTGGTGCTAATAAAATTTTTTTCGAATCTACTAATGGCATATGCTGTACATTTTTTTGACCTGGATCTAGGAATTGACGAACAGGCCAGTTTTGTCTGGTGTAATGAAGTGCCTTTGCCCGACTGTCCCATTCACACAAAAAACAGCAAAACTTGTGTAGCCTAGCTGCAGCCCAAGTAAAAGTGCAACAACTTTCAAATCAAGAGATGGTAAAATATTTCCAATATGCAATAACACTGCCTTTAAACTCAATGTTGAACTGTCTATAAACAATCTCCATTCTTCTGGGTTATAGTTTATATTTAAAGCCGCCAGTAAGCCGTTAATATTACTACAGAAAACCAAGTTATTCTCCATATTGAAAAATGGTTCCAAGTCTTTGTGGCGTTTACGAAAAACACATACCGAAACATCGTCTTCTAACAAGTTCCACTGCTGCAGTCTTGATCCAAGTAACTCTGCCTTACATTTTGGAAGTTCTAAATCTCTTACAAGATCATTTAATTCTGACTGTGTTATTTTGTGCGGTTGGTGGCATGACGTGCTCGGTATAAAATCAGGATCTCTTGACGTTGATGGCATATCTTCTTCCTGACGAATCACTCGATCGCCATGATCTGATTCGTTTTCTGATTCGCAAGTGTAGGATTGTGGGGGTTTTGGAATAGGATTTTCGTCACTGTGAGGCACAGGTCTCATCGCAGATGGTATGTTTGGGTAGTTAATAACCGATTTTTTTTTCTTGGACATACCTGTGGCTTGTCCAACACAAGGTACCATGCAACAGTAACAATCATTAATATAATTTGTAGGCTCTCTCCAAACCATTGGGACAGCAAAGCGCATAGACCGATTTTTGCCATTTAACCAGCTCCTCAGACTTGAAGCACATGTATTACAGCAGATGTGGGGTGCCCACTGTTTGGATGATCACCTAGTTTACAACCGAAATAAAGCTGATATGCCTTTGTTATTAGTGAAGTAATAGACCGTCTCTGAGACGCAAAAGTCACCACACACGTAACAAAACTGATCTGGATTTTTTACACACTTCCGAGACATCTTGCATGAACGCTGTCAGCCAACTGAGGAAAAAATGGCTAATATAAAACAATATAATGTACACGTATGTATAACGTAACACAATCATGCCGATTACATCATCTTTCCTTGCCGAATATAAAAATGTAGCACGTGCATTCTTGTGAATTACAATATATTAACACTGTCACAGCAGGAACACATATAATTACCGTATCTCTAAAACTTGAACTAATATTGAAAAAATAAGTTTCATTCCGGTTTTAGCACATTAAAATAGTAATATTTTGTTGATTTTATTTAGGATATTTTTTGGCTGTTGATCAGTGATAATCACCTGATATTCTACCGTAATTGATACTAGTGAAAAATACCACAGTTTATTCCTTGAACTCAAAAATAAAATCTAAAATATAACCTAGAATGTGTACTTCGTGGAAAAGAAAATTATTGCAAATTCTAGTTTTTTGCAGGTTTTAGGTAGCTTTACGACATATATATTTGGGTATTTCTCAATCGCTGTAAATATAGTGTGGATATTTGTTCACTGCCTGAACAACTAAAAATATTCAACTTCATGGGTCCATGGATATCGAAATTTTTGAATGATTTTGTGCGAATATCAATCTAAGGTGCCATAATGGTACTTATGAATAAATGTTTGGAAACGAGCAATATCTATGAAATTTTGGTAGAGTCTTTGTCATCAAGTAGGTGTTTAATGGCTATCTGCATGAGGTTTATAGGAAAAAACACACGGTAGGTGATGTTAAATCAGTAAAATCGCATATCAATTGAAGAAAATAATATAAACATGAATAAACAATCAACAATAGTAAAAAAACATGAATTTTATTCAAAAATCAAACATAATTTTGACTGAATTGAATCTAATTTCTTAACATTCCACAAGCTGGTGCTGTTTGGCAACATTTTATTTTCAATATTTCACAGTTATCGGTTGTTAAAATTTGTTGAATGGCTTCGCTATATTTGACGGACCCTATAGGTGGAAAATAACGGCTTGATGATTTGACAATCTCGGTGAATTCCACCCTTAGTCAGTCAGACAGGCCCATACAGCATACAATTAAGCCATAGACATTCTTTTCCTGACCTACCGGTGGTTACTGTACATTTTCCTTAAAATTAAGATTCAATCACAAGGGAAAAAAAAGCGCCCTGCACTTGACGTTAATCTGAAAACTCTTTGTTTGAATTAGGCGAAGTGACACTTCATAGGTAGCAATGTCACCTCTATCTTCAAATGCTCCTCATGAGAGAAGTTATAATTTCGAAATAATGTGGCGTAGATACTGGAATATTTTCACCTTCATAGAAGACAGAAAAAATATCTTCTACGTCAGTGACTTCTTTGATACGTCTACAAAAGGTACTGATTTCTACAGGGTGACTTTGAAGTTGAGTCATTAATTTTCAGATAATGATTGTAGAAGGAAGATAAACCAAAATATGTGTGTAAAAATAAAAAAAAAATTAAAAAAAATGTTTACCTTGTTTTATAAAGTATCCTCCCGACAAGTATTTCAGTGCGGACCTGTATTTGATCGTGAGGTCCCCTGTGAGGTCTTAAGTCACCTGATTCACGAGCCCGTTGTACTACATTAACAAAGGCACGAGGGGTTGGTTGCACTCGATTGGGAAACCGATCCGCATGAACATGTGCCATTTTTTATTTCGTTTGAGCCACGCAACAGACACAACTATTCACACGCGTTACCGACTGACACTGACTGCATGTATGTATACAACTGAATAAAATAATTGTAAAAACATCGTTCCAAATTCTTTCGCTTTTTTGTTTCCGATGCGATGAACCGATAAGGCGGATTATATCCGTTGTTGCCAAACACGAGCACATGATATTATTATTGAGACAGGGCGGCACTCAAACTTCCAAAGGGCTATAACTTTGTTACTTTAATTTTACCAGAAAAATGGTAAAGGAAAGAAACATTTCTTTTGATCAGATCTACTCACTGTTAAAATAAATGACTCAACTTCGAAGTCAACCTGTATATGAGTTGTCTCGCTTGCAAAAAGGTTTGTCAGATATTTTCTTTTTCGGGAAAAAAAATGATTAAATCCATTTCGCTTTGAAAATTCGACGAAGTTTAACACTTACTTATCTACAGGGTATGTATAATCAACAATTCGTTTAAATTCGCAGTACATTTCCTATAACGTGACAAATTTTTTAGTTTGATTTTATTCAAAAATGGCACAATTTATCGATATTCAATAAGAGTACCTTTTTTATGTAGAAAACCCTAAATTTTCAAATTCTAAAGTTGAATTTTAAAAATAGAATCACACAAAAATTTTGGAGCTCACATAACCTGAGTCCGTGCCTGTTACATACGCTTTCAAACAAAACTGTCTAAAGTTGTTAATATTTTTGAATACAGCATAAAAAACTAGGCTAGAATACCAAATTTTATGTCTTTATCTCAACACGTTTCGGAAATATTAAGGGAAAACCATCTTCAGGGGAACCCCTTTAAAAGACCGTAGCGCCCTTAGGGGACGTTTGTCGACCTAAGTTTATATAAACTTTTCTTCCTATTTTAAGCTCTAGAAACGGCTGGTAGAATGTTGCACACTTTTTTCGGGACACCCTGTATAAGACTGGAGCATTTATGGGCGTTACTCCATTGTCGAAGAACCGATCGACAATATCATTAAGGAAAGTGATAACAGAGTGCCTAAAAATAAAATTGACTCATATCGCCGCACAAAGATCAAAAGAATATTTTCCAATAGTCAAGAAGCCGCATTTGATATGGCTTATCACCACCGGTGACCTATGTCCTCCCAATAGTCTTGTCATAATGGAAACGTGAAGGAAAGAAATATGTACTCATATAAAAAAGAGAAGTAATCGTTTCCGTCTGTCTGTCCGGTGTTGGGAAGTAATGGTCGGGTTACAAGGACGAAAAAGCTTTGTAATTTTTGGAATTGGTCCAGCGGCGGCAGAGTGAGGGACGTGATGTTTCAGAGGCTCCATACCATTTTCGAAAAAAAAATTGCGGGGGTTGAAAATTAGGGACTCAGAACTTGGGGGTACGGTATGTTAAGTCTTTAGTATCAGTCAACAAAGTTCTAACATTATCTGATCTCACTAGCAGCGACTGTAGCAAAGGCACTAGGTGACAAACTCCAACTGGTGTACCGCGGCGATGTCGACACAGATACACCGCTACAAGGAAGTATTTATACAGGGTGTCCGCAAAGTTGGGGTTTTCCTTTACACGACGTGTAAATCTTGAAACACAAGCAATTTTTCTTAGTACCATGTACACCAATGTCTTAAGGGAACCGAGATAAAGGGCTTTGCAACATCAAAAATATCTGAATACCGTCCTGTAGCCGCGACCCGCCGCGATATCCCCGAGTGGTACAAGGTCTCAACCCGACGGCAGAACTGGGTCGGGGTCAGTGTGTCAGGTTAGTATGCAAGCATGTAGAGGTAATCGCGTAGACGAGAATCCCTCAACAAGCACTAGAGACGTGGCTAGAGAAGTGCAAGTATCAAAACTAAAGTGTGGCAAACGCTGCGTGAAGAGGGGCTGTATCCGTTTCACGTCCAACGTGTACAAGCCCTTCAACCTGACGATTTTCCAGCAAGAGTGCGGTTTTGTGAGTGGTTGTGCATCAACATGACAATAATCCGGACTTTTTGAAGTGCATATTGGTGACAGACGAATCTACGTTCGCGCGTAATGGGGTGAATAATTTTCGCAACACTCATGTTTGGTCAGTAGAAAATCCGCACGCTGTCCGTCGGGCACATTTTCAACAAACATTTTCGGTGAATGTTTGGGCTGGCATGGTGAACGGTATGCTCATTGGACCATTTATTCTCCCAAATCGATTGGACGGGATGCAATACCTAGACTTTTCACGCAACATTTCGCCTTCCTTGTTAGAAGATGTGCCATTAAGTGTAAGACAATCAATGTGGTTTCTGCGTCTGCTCGGTAGCGCTTCAGCCGATTTCGTTTTCTGTTGGAGCGGTATGATTTCGGGCAGAGACGTACTTAGCGCTTCTCGTCAACTGGATAGTAGAGTACTTTTTCCTTTATTTTTTTTACTTGGTCGCCCTCGTTTCACTACACATTACCTTTGTTATTTCAAGGGTAGTTGTTTCTGAAAAGGAAAACCCCAACTTTGCGGACACCCTGTATATTTTTGGAATTGTTGGATATTAGGAATACGTACCTCTAAAGCGCTTTTTTTAATGGCTCATCCGCCAGAAACAAATGATCAATCATAAGAATAATATGTCCGAAACCTTTTCGTAGAGAAAGCATCACAAGAAAAATTAATCTAGTCGGGAAAGGGAATAGGAAATTTGACGTATTACGGGGTCACACATTGTTCTATGACCTATCAGGGCATTTTGCCGTATCCACATACAAGAGGGCCGCGGTAAGAAGGATGAAAATATATAGTACAGGGTGTTTCAGTTTATTGTTGCATAACTTTAAGATTCGATAGAACTTTTAAAATTAATGCATAAAGTCTATATAAACATGGGTCGAAAAATGTGTGGCTTCCGAAATACAGGGTGTTTAAATTTACTTTCTAAAATAGTTTTTTTTAAATATTTCGAACAATATTTGATGTATAACAGTGAAAATTGGTATACAAGGGTTTTTTGATACGACAAAACGAAACCATGAGCATAGTTTTACTGTAGCCGCTAGAGGGCGCTCTCTACTGTACCCGTAGTGTATTAAAATGACCGAAAAATTTTACTTAGTGCAATTTTTTGCTTTTTGAATAAAAAAACTGATTCTACGCACTTTTCAACATAAAAAAGCTTTCTTGTGAATTTTCGTTATAGTTAGCCGTTTTTGAGATATTTCGATTTTTAAGGTTCGATGCATTTTTAATTATTTATGATAAAATAACGTTAAAAAGTCAGTATCTCGATAATTTTTAGAAGTAGGCTGTGCGTGCAAATATTTTTGAAATTGAAAGCAGAATAAGGTTAAACGTCAATTAGTTGACAGTTAGTTTTGTTGTCTGTTGAAACCTGAAACGTTGTTTGCAATTGTGAATGCACGAAATTCAGTTTCTTTTACCTGTTTGTTTTTGTAAGTTTTATAAAAATGCAATTTTTATTCTCCAATCAAGAGTTAGCGGATATTCATTTTGTGTATGGCTTTGTAAATGGAAACGTAGCAGAAGCAGCCAGAGAATACGCACGAAGATTTCCAAACAGACGATATCCAACTCGCTCAGTATTTGTGTGCATCGCCAAATAATTGAAAATGGTTTTGAAAATTTCCAATGGGATCAAAACATAAATGTTCGTCAGCGCAGATTTACCCGTATGATTCTGCGTGAGTTTGATAGAGATCCGACCACAAGTGTTAGGAGAGTTTCTGGTGCCTTGGGAATTTCAGCAAGCCATGTTCACCGTGTTCTTAGAAATGACCATAGACGTCCTTACCATTTGCAACCTGTGCAAGGACTACAGCCAGGGGACGGAGAACGAAGAATCACATTTTTTCAGTGGATCCTTGATAGAACTGATAATAATAGGGAGTTTTTAAGTAACGTTTTATGGACCGATGAGTCTTGCTTTACTAGACGTGGAGTGGAAAATTTTCATAATCAACATATTTGGTCGCATGAAAATCCGCATGCAGTTCGGGAAAGAAATTTTCAGCATGAATTTAGTGTGAACGTGTGGATTGGTATCTACCGTAATCGACTATTTGGACCCTACCTTTTGCCTGCAAGGTTAAATGCTGCGACCTTCTTGGAATTTTTAAAGGCTGAACATGCAAATATGTGGGATGATGTTATGTTAGATTTAAGAAAATTGGCCTGATTCCAGCTTGATGGTTGTCCAGCTCATTATTCGAGAATAGTTAGAAACTGGCTGGATAAAAATTATCCAGAAAGATGGATCGGCCGTGGAGGACCAGTCGCCTGGCCTCCACGATCCCCTGACCTAAATCCATTAGATTTCTTTGTGTGGGGATTTCTAAAAGAAAAAGTGTACCAGACTCCCGTAACCACAAGAGATATGTTAATAGACGGAATCAGGAATGCATGTGATGAAATAAGGCCTTATTTGAATAATACCACGTTCGATCATTCGTAGATGTGAATTGTGTATTGAACAATTGGGTTTACCCTTCGAGCAACTACTTTAGATTTCGTATGTTTGTCCTAACTATCCAATAGCATTTAGTTGTAAATAATTAATTTAATTTGTTAAAAATAATATTGGAAAATTAAACAACTTAATATTCTGTTTTTTGTGTTTATTTGGAGTTAGGAATTATTGCTGTGTTTAAAAACACAATCTAAACAATCATCTGAATTACTTGTAATGCCCAGATCGAAAATGTAAAAAAAAATATTATTTTCCCATAAATAATTAAAAATGCATCGAACCTTAAAAATCGGAATATCTCAAAAACGGGTAATTATAACGAAAACTCACAAGAGAGCTTTTTTATGTTAAAAAGTGCGAAGAATCAGTTTTTTTATTCAAAAAGCAAAAAATTGCACTAAGAAAAAATTTTCTGTCATTTTAATACACTACAGGTACAGTAGAGAGCGCCCTCTAGAGGCTACAGTAAAACTATGCCCATGGTTCGTTTGTCGTACCAAAAAACCTTATACTGTTATACATCAAATATTGTTCGAAATATTTAAAAAAAACTATTTTAGAAAGAAAATTTAAGGAAGCCACTCATTTTTCGACCCATGTTTATATACGTATAGACTTTATGCATTAATTTTAAAAGTTCTATCGAATCTTAAAGTTATGCAACAATAAACTGAAACACCCTGTATATGGAAAGAACAGAGGAAATGATTTAGGTGTATATGCAACACTGTAGTCTATTATCATTAACCCTGTCTGGATGACAAATAAGGGAGACAAAGAAAAGTAATTGAATTATTCTGACGACTCTAAATTTTGATACTAGAAATTTTTTCAATGATTGCTTGATTGTTTTATACATAAACACACCTTTTTCTGAATTTTATGATCCTTAAATGTACCCACCCACCCATTTCGCATATATATATATATATATATATATAGGTGAAAAATTAAAGCTTCCGCCTTTTGTTGGTACTTCGACAAAATTTAGGCAAAGAGGACTCTTTATACTTTTTTTAATTCTCTCTAGCTTTCAATGGACTTTGCCATCATCATCAGGAGAGTAGTATGTGAGGATGTTGCTAATTGTTGTTTACGTATAGGATGAGGGAAACGTCCAGTAACATGGTGAGAGCTGGATAGATGGTACAATGGTCAAAATTATATAAAATATGACAAGACAAGTTAAAGACAGATTAAAAATTATTTTATTTGTTATTTATTAATCATCCTATACGAAAACAACAATTAGCAACATCCTCACATACTACTCTCCTGATGATGATGGCAAAGTCCATTGAAAGCTAGAGAGAATTAAAAAAGTATAAAGAGTCCTCTTTGCTTAAATTTTGTCGAAGTACCCAACAAAAGGCGGAAGCTTTAATTTTTCACCTAACTGGTTTAGACGACAAGTTATATAATATAATTAATTTGTGTTACTCAGTCTATTATGATGATTATCTGGATATTTCGTCAAGCAGAATGACTCACAACTTATTACGCAATCATAATACAACAGACAGGAACTGACAAACCGACATAAATGAGAAACACGGAGTTGTTTGATGCAGGTATCTTTGAGTAACAGAAAACTTGTGAAGATCGAATATTATCGCTAGTTTAATACTTCCATCGTTTAGGTGTCTTAGATTTTGAAAATGGATTCAGAGGCGGTGTAGCTACGGACAAAAATAATAATCTCTGGAACATAGTGATACAATGTTTCAGAGATTCCTGCTCACTTTCAGAGCTTTGGACATTGTATGTTGCAAGCTGTGTGCGGTAAATGGTTGTAAATTATTGCGTGTCTGGTGTCAGTCATAAAAGTTATTCTAAGTGTTAAACGGCTTAGGTAAAAACTCTACCATTAAATTTGCAATCTATCATTTTTTTAAAACAAAGCTTAATGAGAGAAAATTTAAATTCGTTCATAATTTACGATTTATTGCCTATCCTCAGCCATAATGACACACACACGTTTTCTCTACATCTGCCATAGAACAGAAATGTGGCGGATTTATCCTATATATGTAGTTTGATATGTAGATATCGGAGATTCATCGTACCCAAGTGAACCTGCCTAGTCACAATTCGATTCTGCCTTTTAAAACGACTTGAGTAATCCCTTTTCCTTGAGACCTCGAACGAAGGCATAGTCAACCTACGTCATATTTTTCACCTTGCAAAGTATTTTCATTTTTTGACTCGTATCCCTGCTTATTAATAACATTTCCTGCTAAACGTGAGCAACCAGCACGACTGGCTTCTCGAATACCTCTTCAAAGAAAAAAAAACGGTACGCCTATGTATTGGCTTGTCATTTTGGTAGGCATTGGTAGACAAATGAGTCAAAAGAATGCGCGGAAACTACACAATTTTGGCGACAATATACAGGGTGTTATTTAAGTAATTGCCATAAATTTAACAGACGATTTTTTTGTAATTCTAAGACAAAACGCTCATTTAAGCAGCGGTCCGCAAATTCTTCGTTCTCAAGATACAGGGTTTAACATTTAGAAAATGGTTTTTTATATATATCTTAAATACCTTTTACCTAATTTTAATTTTGTTGTCATTTGGCGCTAGTTTGATTAAATTTATTAACTCCAGTGGCCTGTCGAATGGGATCTGAACGGATATTTGTAAAAAAAACTATACTCAACTGACTTTTGTGGAATTATTTATGTTTTTTTGGATTAAGCAAATAGAAATACAACCTTTTTTGTCTCTTGAATTTTTTTCGTATCTTACTTAGTTTTCTAGAAGCCAACCAGCAGAAGTACGTATCGCTCGGGTTACCTATACTATTTTCTGCTCGAATCCACTTTTGCGGATTTTGCCCATTATTTTCCTATTTTTGTTATATACCTTCTCAGCATGATTGTTCTCTTTATATATATATATATATATACAGGGGTCCGCAAAGTTGGGGTTTTCCTTTTCAGAAACAACTACCCTTGAAATAACAAAGGTAATGTGTAGTGAAACGAGGGCGACCAAGTAAAAAAAATAAAGGAAAAAGTACTCACTCTCCAGTTGACGAGAGGGCTAAGTACGTCTCTGCCCGAAATCATACCGCTCCAACAAAAAGAAAAGATCAGCTGATACGCTACCGGGCAGGCGAAGGCAAACAGGAAGGCAAAATGTTGCATAAAAAGTCTAGGTATTGCATCCCGTCCAATCGATTTGGGAGAATAAATGGTCCAATGAGCATACCGTTTCACCATGCCAGCCCCAACATTCACCGAAAATGTTTGTTGAAAATGTGCCCAACGGACAGCGTGCGGATTTTCTACTGACCAAACATGAGTGTTGAGAAAGTTACGCGTGAACGTAGATCGTCTGTCACCAATATGCACTTCAAAAAGTCCGGATTATTGTCATGTTGATGCAACAACACTCACAAAACCGCACTCTTGCTGGAAAATCGTCAGGTTGAAGGGCTGGTACACGTTGTACGTGAAACGGATACAGCCCTCTTCACGCAGCGTTTGCCACACTTTAGTTTTTGATACTTGCACTTCTCTAGCCCCGTTCTAGTGCTTGTTGAGGGATTCTCGTCTACGCGATTACCTCTACACGCGTGAC
>CAVLJG010000003.1:5725617-5759175 GCA_963669975.1 Acanthoscelides obtectus | reverse complement strand
GTCGAAGAAGTTTCCGAAACTTTGGAAAGTCGCCAAAGTGTCCCCCGTGCTAAAAACTGGAGCCAAATGATCTTCCGATCTCCATTTTGTGCGTGATCTTGAATCGTATTTGTAGTTAGGAGCATAATCAACTCTCACAACATCAACATGGAGTTATTAAAAACCGTTCAACTACTACAAATCTAGTTAACATAACGCAATATATTTCGGAGGCATTGGAAAACAATAGTCAAGTTGACGACTTCTCGAAGGCCTCCGATCGAATAAATCATGATGTATTGCTTGGAAAGTTTATCAAATTTGGTTTTTCTAGTGGTGCTAGGGACATCTTTGAATCCCATTTATCTTCGAGGTGGCAATTTGTTTCTTATAATCATTTTCGTTCTGATACTTACTTAGCCTCATCCGGTGTTCCGCAAGGTTCAAGTTTGGGTCCTTTGCTGTTCTTGCTATTAATCAATGATTCATGTGAAGATTTGCAGAGTGAGCGCTTATGATTTGCGGATGATTTGAAAATATATTCCGTTATCAATTATTTGAATGATTGTACTTTCCTTCAGACTCAATTGACACCCTCCAGCACTGGTGTGATACCAACAAGTTATTTCTTAATGTACCCAAATGTAAAACTATGAGTTATTCTAGGAGTACATACGTAGGTCAAGGATATACATGAGATATTTTTGTTTGATACAGAACAAACTATAGTTCTGTATCTTTTGTATGCATTTTGTAAAATATTGTCCTGTTAATTGGCCACTGTTGGACAATAAAGCTACTATCTATCTATCTATCCACAAAGTTGTAATTTGGACACAGAAGACAGCTGCACTTACTATATTTTATTTGTAGTGTTTCGCAAGTATTACGACTTCAATGACAAAAGTTGGGATTATTCAGTTTTTAGTAAAAATAACCTACAAATGTTATACTATTCTTGAAAGAGCATTAAATAGCTAGTTTTCAAGGTCATTTGCTGATCCAGTCTGGTACATGTTTCCACAGTAATTAGTCAGACTTCAGTGAAGGTTTTCGAATTGAAACCAAATGTAATAATTTTTTTTAGCATACTGTGCTAGTTTTTAATAAAATGAATACCCGATTGTCTCAACCAACTGTTAATTGTATCCCAGGAAAAAAATTATAAGCTAGAAGTTCTTTATAGCCATAACAGGCAAAAAAAGCAAAAAGTAACGATTTTTAAAAAAAACTTAAAAGTAACAATATCTTGAAAACTTTGCTGAGGTCATGTTGGTTTCATCTGATTGATCTGAAGCCAATCTACCTTCCATGTCAATCTGTGTGTTATTTCTAGGACACCCTGTATATCTACGTGTGAACATTACAGCTATATACCTATATTCTTTTTCCTAATATCTGTTAATCATATTTTTGTTGTTGAAGATTTATTTAGCATTAATGCTACAATGTCAATTTGGTGTAATAATTCGGTTACATATTTTTCTTCAATCCATTTTCTGTAATTTTACATTTAAAAATTGCAAATTAAAATTAAAATTACGTCATTATGTATTTTGGTTATTCATAAAGTGATTTCTTAATTTCACCTTAAACATTTTTAAATTCGAACTCTGTTTAATATCATTGTTCAATTTATTAAATACGAATACTCCCTTTTAAAATATAGATTTACTAGTTATGCTACTATTACAATTTTGCAGATGAAAATCTATACTGCCTCTAGTTTCGTAGTTATGATAATAATATACTAAGTGACATATAAATCCGAACACCCAGTTTAAATGGTTTCATTTTAATAAAATTTTGTATAAGTACTTAATGAAGCATAATAAGTAAATGATAAAAATTTCAAAATGATTGCACTGCTTTAAAGCCCTTTGACCTTTAATAATGTGTGGATGCACCCTGATGTGCTACGCATTCTCCAACGCGCCTAGGCATGCTTCTGATCAGGTGGTCAATGTCCTCCTGTGGTATCTCATTGCAGGCAACCACCAACTCCTCTCGAAGTGCTTCTAGAGTCTGAGGAGGACGTTGCAAATTGAGCAATCTCCTACCCATCATATCCCACACGTGCTCAATTGGGGATAAGTCGGGAGATCTTGGTGGCCATGGTAACAATGTGACATCATTATGTTGAAAGAAGTCTATTGTGACTCTTGCAACATGTGGTCGGGCATTATCTTGTTGGAAAGTTGGATCTGCCAGGGTGTCAAGATAGGGTAAAAGATGGGGTTCTAGAACTTCGTGGATATAACACTGCGCGTTCATGTTACCTCTGATGAAGATTAAAGGTGACCTGGAACCATAAGCTATAGCACCCCAAACCATAACTAGAACAGTGTGATGAACATGTCTTTCAACAAAAAACTGTGGATTCCTCCTTTCACCACGTCGCCTTCAAACCCTGGCACGACCATCGTGCATGCCTAAACAAAATCGAGACTCGTCACTAAAGACAATACTGTTCCATTCCTGATCCCAGAGTGACCGTTGTCTGCACCACTCAAGGCGATTACGCACCACTCAAGGCGATTTCGTCGGTGTTCTCGAGTTAAAGGGAGGACCCAGTGTGGCCGGTATGAAAACAAGCCAAACTTCTCATTCGTCGGTAAACACTTCGCATGCCAATAGGTCTTCCGTGTTCTGCTAACCATTCATGTGCAGTGGACCTGGTAGTGGAGAAACGGTCCCTTAAGGCCAATAATCTTAGGCGGCGATCTTCACGGTCTGTTGTTCTACGGCGGCGTCCAGTGCCCCTTGCTCTTTGCGTACGGCCTTCTCGAAGCCATGCCTGACAACACCTAACCACAGTGTCTACACTTCTTTGCACTCTAACTGCAATTGCCCGAAAAGAAAGTCCAGCTTCCGAAGTCCCACTATACGGCCCCTATCAAACTCACTAAGTTGACGAAATCGTACAGGTCTCCGTACTCTAGGCATCGTAACCGATCGTAAAGGATGTCAAGAACCAAAATCCGCCAACGTTGATTCTTTACTGCGGCTGAAATATTCATTTTTAGAGCGTTAGTGAATTAAAAAAAGCAGTATAAAAACCGGAATGTCCAACTGATAGGGCTGACATTTTTTCACTTGTTATTTACAGTAAGATAAATACATTCACCAACTTTTATTAAAATTAAACCATTTAAACTGGGTGTTCGGATTTATATGTCACTTAGTATATAATCCTAGCATATTTGTTTTATTTAAACTGATTCTCATAGCTTTATTTTGTAGAATTTGTAATTTTGAAAATATGTTTTCATTTGCTGTAAACAAGATGGTTGAACAATATAAAAAATGGGGAAGAATTATAGTGTTATACACAATTTTTTTAGAATACATACTATCTTTTCTCTCTACTTAAAAGACCTCTCTCTTTTTTCCGTTTTTTTTTTTGTTTCACCATATGGCGCACACACTGTGTTAATGACACCTCAGTACTATCAATTGCTCTCTGAATGGTATGCGTACTACTGACCAACAAACGCTTTATTAAAAAATCTCACTATCGCTAATTGCAAAAATTTCATGGATCGCAAAGTTTTTGGAATGTACTTTGCGAACATATTTTTGGGGGTTCCTGGATCCCAAATCCGAAACGATCCGGTAAAAAGTAGTAACACCTTGACAGAAACATAAAGAACAGAATTAATTCGAGTAAATGACTTGCTTGGCACCATTTTGGACGAACGGCCTAATTCACTTCATGGATGAATATAAACGTGAGTTTAATTTTTATTGAAAAATTGCTCGCAGTCTGCTTTGAAGATATAGAGTGCGTCCTATAATCTTCGGGACATATGAGGAGGCTTTTCTCAGTTCTACTAACCTGGGGCAGTTCGCAGACCGGAATAACAAAGTTTCTTCAAGTTCCTCATTGCATTTACGAGGACGGACCGATGAGTACTTAGCCCTTAATTTTCGGACGAGTAAAAGAAATTGGAGCAATGCTGGGTCGTGTGTATCAAGATAAAACGAGACTGTTGAGAAGTAAATTGTCACTTTTTCAAAAATTTCGTTTTCCTTTTGTAGGCCAAGTACTTATCGGACTGCCCTTGTATCTCATTTTCGAACATTTTTGCGATTACATTACATCCTCGCCTAGTGGCGTAGGATGTGAAAACTAGATGTTCTATGATTATTAATGAGAAGAGAATTTTGGATTAGATTTGCCGTTTGCTGTTTTGGTAGTTAAACAATATCATTGAATAAAAAGAAGATGAAAGTTTAAATGTTTTACTAAATTATTGTCTATACAGGTATGAATTTGGAAAAACATGACTAAAAAATTAGTTCACATGCTTCCTTTCTTCCCTGCTGTCTTTCTCGTGCAACGCGTGGTTTTCCAAATCAGTCTTCAGGACAGGGACAGCTAGCAGATTTCCACTGTACGCCAAGGGCAAGGCTGAATATCCGCTGATCCCGTAGGAGTATCTGTAACGAAACAGGATATCATACCTCACGAATCAGTTCTATACATGTATAATAATAATAATAATAATAATAATAATAATGTAAGAAAGTCACTGTCTCTGTAAAAACTACCCTTTGTTGGGGTGAACTCCCCCTTAAAGATAGTACACCACCATACGTGAGAACTACGAGCATAATAATAATAATAATAATATTAATAATAATAATAATAGAAGAATACCTAGGAGGCAATAGGTCCCGAAAGGTGATCAAGAAAATTGCAGATATTAAACGGAAAATTAACGTACCCCCCAGCTGCGATATCGATAGCTCATTTTTAAACCTGCATAGAGATAAAATGAGGCAAGAAGCCAAATGAAAGGTGCCCGGCTCCAAAGATATAATGAGACCAGCAAGAGAAAGCAGCAAAATGCTTTGTTCGAGAGAAACCAAAACCAGTTCTACAGATCTATCATCTCAGAATCATCTTCGGAACCCAAAGGCATTAGAGATACGCAAAATTTGTTAAATTTTGGAGTGATATTTGGTCCGAGCCAAAGCCATCAGACCTTAATGCGCCTTGGTTCAAAGAAGTAGTGAATGCAGCTAAGGTAAACCCAATGAGCGTTGCAATATTCTCTCAAGATGACGTAAGTAGAGTGCTAAAAAATACTGCTGATTGGAAAGCGCCGGGACAATATTCAGAACTTTTGGCTCAAGAAGTTCCTAAGCACGCATGCTGCATTGGGTCGATCACTTTCTAAAGCAATCACCAACCCGGAGATATTACCTAACTTCTTGACGAAAGGAATAACACATCTTATATTTAAAAACGGCAATCCTGAGGATCCGAAAAACTATAGACCAATTATTACATGTCTCTCTGTGTTTTATAAACTACTAACAGCACTTTTGAATGACCAAATATATATTCACTGTGAAAGCAACAATATCATTGCTACAGAACAGAAGGGGTGTGTCCGTGGTTCTTTCGGATGCAAAGAGCAACTTATAATTGATTCCGTTATTACGAAGCACGCGTGTAAAAATACGAGAAATCTCCGTGTCTGCTACATCGACTACTCTAAGGCGTTTGATTCCGTGCCATATAATTGGCTTTTAAAGGTGCTGGATATACAGGGTGTCCCACAAGTCGACGTCAAGCCGAAACCGGGTGATAGGCAAAGTCATAACAGCTATCAGAAAAATATTTAAAAAAAATTTATGTGTGTGTTTTGAAAATTATAGGTATTTGAAAAAGATATAGAGATTTCACACCCTACGGCAGTCTGTCAACTCCTGTTACTACAAATATTAACTTTTTTTGGATTTTATTTTTACGATGTAATGATGAATAATGCATCTTCAAACTGGTGTCTCAACCTTACTGCCAACTTTTCTCGTTCAGGAAAAATTTCCACTTATTTCCCAACCAAGTATTCCAAAGTAAAACTTTGCTCAACTTTAACTGGCTGTACTGGAAAAAAATGTACTACGAGAGTTTGGCAAGTAACCATAAAAGTTGGCGCATTTAATAACGATTCCAAAATGGTTTAACACTTAGAAGATTACTCGTTAACTTATGCACAATTTTTATTTGAAAAAATAACTGATGAAAATTTTTCAGAATTTCCTAATTAAACAGCGATTATGAAAATGCTCAAGGACCCTGAAGGATAACTGTTTGCTCAACAGTGGGCATCAAAATGCTGCTGATGATGATTTACCTTTACATCAAATGCTCAAACTGTTTTCCTTCAGCCGCAATACACGCTCGACATCTTCTTAAAAAAGATCGGGTTATTAAACGAGCGACTCGACGGTTATTAACAAACTCAGCTGCTTCCAATAGTCTTTGCCGTAGCTCAGCTACATTTTGAATCGGCTTGAAATACACTTTTTCTTTTACAGTTCCCCCAGTTTTGATCGAGATACTCTCTCACTGAGAGTGCATAGTGCGCTGGGCAGCCATCATGCTGAAACCACATGTCCCTGTAAATACTCAGTGGCACGTCCTCCAAGAAATTTTCTAAATGATTTTGCAAAAAATCCAAATAAACTTCAGCAGTCAAAGCCTCTGGGAACTCAAACGGACCGATTATTTAAAATTCCTGTCCAATGGTTTATCTTGAAGCGATATTGAGATTGATCTTCTCTCATCAAATGTGGGTTTGCTACGTGCCACTCGTGTAAGTTATGCAGGTTCATGTACCCATCTTTCTTACATGTGGTCTCATCCGACCATAACATTTTTTCAAAGAACTGTGGATCTTTCCTGTGTCTTTCTAACATTGTGCGACAAAAAGCAACTCGGGGCTCATAATCCCGGGGCAGGAGAGGTTGAACACGCTGTATGTGGTATGGATGAAGCACATCACTTACTTGCTATTGCACACTTTGATACCGATCAGTACTCCTTCGTTTACTGCGCATCTTTACATGTTCCTGCTTGTTGATTTCGTACTGTTACTAATTTTGGATTCGTGAACTGGACTGTTGATCGCTTGTGATTTGGATTTGGACTGTTTAATTGCTCTTCAAAACAACATTTGCTTTCTTTAGACTATCTTTGATAGTGTGATTGTGCAGTGCCGCTATGTCCGTGTACACCGTACAAGAATATGCTAACATGCACCTCATTTATGGGGAATGCAGATGCAACGCTAGTGCTGCAGCGAGACTTTACTGTGAGAGGTACCCGAATGCAGCTCGTCATCCAGATCATCGAGTGTTCACAAATGTACACCGCTTACTGTTCTCAGAGGGCCAACTACCAAACCAATCACACGGTGAGGGAAGATCTTTCCTTCCTTACGAAGACGTGGAGCTAGAAGCTGTCGAAGAAGACCCGAGTACTTCAGTGCGTGCAATAGAACTAAAAACAGGTGTGCCCAAAAGTACAGCCCATAGAATCTTGCAAAAAAACGTGCTCCATCCATACCACGTACAGCGTGTTCAAGCTCTTCTGCCCCGGGATTATGAGCCTCGAGTTGCTTTTTGTCGCACAATGTTAGAAAGACACAGGGAAGATCCACGGTTCTTTGAAAAAATTTTATGGTCAGATGAGACCACATTTAAGAAAGATGGGTACATGAACCTGCATAACTTACACGAGTGGCACGTAGCAAACCCACATTTGATGAGAGAAGATAAATCTCAATATCGCTTCAAGATAAACCATTGGACAGGAATTTTAAATGGTAAAATAATCGGTCCGTTTGAGTTCCCAGAGACTTTGACTGCTGAGGGTTATTTAGGTTTTTTGCAAAATCATTTAGAAAGTTTATAGGAGGACGTGCCACTGAGTATTCAGTGAGAGAGAATCTCGCTCAAAACTTTCCAGGCAGATGGATAGGGCGGTCTGGTACAATACCGTGGCCAGCCCGGTCACCAGATTTAAATCCGTTAGATTTTTTTTCACTGGGGAACTATAAAAGAAAAAGTGTATTTCAAGCCGATTCAAAATGTAGCTGAGCTACGGCAAAGACTATTGGAAGCAGCTGAGTTTGTTAATAGCCGTGGATTCGCTCGTTTAATAACCCGATCTTTTTTAAGAAGATGTCGAGCGTGTATTGCGGCTGAAGGAAAACAGTTTGAGCAATTGCTGTAAAGGTAAATCATCATCAGCAGCATTTTGACGCCCACTGTTGTGCAAACAGTTATCCTTAAGGGTCCTTGTGCGTCTTCATAATTGCTGTTTAATTAGGAAATTTTGAAAAATTTTCATCAGTTTACGCCGAGTCAAGGCAACATCTTGCTTCTCTAGTGCGAACGACAAGTATATTCAGCAATGATATAGGAATGAAATTTGGGTTAGATAAGTGCGCCACTGTCACTATAAGGAAAGGTAACCTAACTCTTTTGGACGAAAATTTAGAAAACATCGCGCCTCTAGCAGAAGACCAACCGTATAAGTACCTGGGGATGCACCAAAGTAGGGGTGTGTGTCATTCTACCATGAAGTCAATCTATAGAGAAAAGTACATCCGTCGGCTTACAAAACTACTCAACACCAAATTAAACTCGCAGAATATTTTCAAAGCAATCAACAGTTGGGCAATAAGTTCACTTACATATTCGTTCGGTATTGTGAAATGGAGTAATACAGACCTTGAAGAGCTAGACAGAATCACTCGTGTAAAGCTCACAAAGTTCCATTGTCACCACCCAAAGGCATCAACCGAACGGCTGTACCTCCCTCGCGCACAGGTTGCAAAAATAATCCATTCACAGCTAGCTCGTAAACTTAACTTGGTACAATCTCCTCCGCCATATTACAAGTACACGCCTGAGCCAGTTCTGGAGTCAAAAGATGTAATACTCTACTCGCTCAGTAGGGTAGACGGTTTATTGGTGTTATTACACAGAACGTGTCTACACAAGTCAATATAATAGAACCTTAGTTACAAGAAGAAAATAAATAATAAACAATACATGCAGGGTGGCGCATCGAATATGAAACAGACGCATTTACTGGCAGCTCAGTTTTTTTTTTTTAAAAACGCTCAGACCCGTCGATTTTGTTTTCGAGGCGTCATCCAGTAATTCCGAATACATTTCACCGGTCAAATTTCCAGGTAAGAAAAAAGGACCAACTAAATGATCGCCAAAAATACCAGCCCAAACATTTAATTTTTGTGGCTGGTGTGTATGAACCTCACGATAAATCTTGGGATTAGAATCGGACCAACAAAAGCACGTTTTGAATAGAAAATGTTCATCGTTTATAATTCGTTCACTCATATCTTCACAAAAGTGTGATTGCCGATCAAAATCGTCTTCATTAAGTTCTTGTGCCAGGTGAATTTTATACGGATGAAGACTATGGGCCTTTAGAATCTGTTGGACAGTACGTCAACTAACACCACACACAATCTCCAATTTGCGGGTACTTAACGTAGGATCTACATAAACTTGCCCTAAAACCCCCACTTCTATTGCTTCGTTCGTTATGGGATTTTCAATGTTGCATTTTTTATTGGCGACTGACCAGTTTCCCGAAATTTAGCTACGAGTTCTAGAATCTGATCTGTATATCACTGTAAGCACAAAATGAAAAAATAACCGCTCTACTCCTTGAGAAATAAAAGGGGAAAGGGTCATTCGGTCATTTTTCAAAAAATTCCTTAAGAAATGAAAGGGAAATTTTCTCATTCAAACTGAATGCTAACGCGCTGTTTCATAAGCATTACGCAGATGGTCATTAAAAGAATATAACAACACTCTGATTTCTTGTTATCAATTTTGCTGAACAATATAGACATTAGAGCTGACTTTTGCTGGGGGGGGGGGGGGGGTCGGGGGGGAGGGGGGGTATGGTTCCAGCAGGACGCAGCGACTTGTCACACAGCTATGGAAACAATGAATCTTTTGCGAAAAATATTTCCGGACCTTTTAATTTCTCGATTAGGTGATGTCAACTGGCCACCAAGGTCACCGGATTTAGCGGCTCCTGTCTTTTTTCATGGGGATTTTTGAAAAATAGGGTTTATGCTAACAAACCAAATACTGAAGAACAATATTACGGAAGCGACTGAAAATATTCCTCCCGAAACCTATCAAAAAGTGATGAAAAATGTAATCAAGAGGGCTCAGGTTTGCCCGGCTTTTAGAGGCGGATATTTGTATGATACCATTTTTCATGCGTAATTTCCAAGTTTCAGTAAAAGATTAAGATGAAAAAATGGACGTATTTTATTCCATTTCACAAATATTCAGGATATAAACCGGTCAGTTACACATCGGCCACCCTGTAGAAGTGGAACTGTCTAGGTTATACAGCGGTCAGGCAGACAGACCGTTTGTGACATGTTTATCCATTGTGTACGTAAAAAAAAACAGTTAAACTTACCCGAAACCACCAGGGACATGCACCAAAGGAGCTACATCCTGTACAGATTTGAAGGAGATCACTGGAGCGGTGAACGTTTTTACTGCATGAACAGCTCCTGGTCGTGGTTGACCTTCAGCTTCATTGGCAGCTTTCGAGTCTTCCGACGGTTGATCAGCGGCCGATTTTGAAGCTGGCTCAGCTGCACTGATTACCACCGAGTCTTATCTTTGTCAGCAGATTGTTGATCGTTCCTGAAAATAAGTTTCAAATTTTGCACCCCGGATAGTAAACTCTGGCCATAGGAAGACACTTTCGACTGTTTTAAAGTCTGTAATAATGGTTCAGATACGATATTTTAGAGGAAAAACTCACCTTTGCTCGTGAGCTGGAGTGGAGGCAGCTTGTTGACCCAAAGACACAGCTTGAGCTACAGGTGAGACTGCGTATAGATACGAAGCTGGTGCAACGAAAGTTGAAAGTGCTGGCACTGCAGGTACTCCATAGATGTGAGCAAGTTCTACGGATCTTGCCTGAAAATGATGGAAATACTATACAGGGTGTCCCACCACGGATTTATCGAAAAGCACTAGTAGTAGTAGAAAGATTTATTTAGCACATTTGGCTACACAAACAGAACAATTGTAAACAACTTAGAACTAGTAAATTCAAGCCATATGGTGTATGATGTAAATGCTGGGCAACCTATAATTGTAGATTTAACAAGTGATTTCTCAATTTTACTTTAAATTTTGTCAAAGTTTTCTGGTCTTTTATCTCCGAGTATAATTTATTATATTCAATCAACCCTTGATGGAATACAGATTTGTAGCATATGTTATACTTTTGGTCATTAAATGGAAGTCATCTTTATTTCTGGTATTATGTAAGTGATGGTCGACATTTGATGATGTTAAATTAGTTAGACTTGATGGAAATATATTATTTTTTACTTTATAAATGAATATCATTAAAAGATATTTGATAAAATTTTTTACGTTGAGCCATTTTAATTTGCTAAGCATTTGCCTAATTGGAGTATATTTATCTTTATTTAGTCTTATTCTCATGCACTTATTTTGTAAAATTTGCAGTCTTTCAAAAATGGAATTATTTGCTAAATATAGAATAGTCGAACAGTACAAGAAATTTGGAAGAATGATGGTATTATAGATAATTTTTCTACTATATGAACTCAGACATCCAGAAACTCTCGATAAATATCCCACTTTACTACTGATCTTATTTATAACTTTTTCATAATGAATATCAAAAATTAATCGAGAGTCAACAAAAACTCTCAGGTATTTAAAATTCTCTACGAATTCAATATCTTCACCATCAATATTCAGTTGAACATTTGTACATTGTTTTTTTCCGATTAACAAGGCTTTCGTTTTACTTGCATTTAATTTTAGTCTGTTAGACGCTAACCATTTTGAGACAAGCTCCAAGTCTTCATTTATATAAGAGATACCAGACTGAATATTTTTAGTACTTATATAAATCATAGTGTCATCGGCGAAAATTTGAATTTTGCATTTTTTGACTATGGCAGGTAAATCATTTATGTATAAAATAAAAAAGAAGTGGTCCCAGGATTCTGCCCTGTGGAACACCCAACGTATTTTCAATTTTTGATGAAATAGTATCATTAACTTTTGTAACTTGCATCCTTTTAGACAAATAATTTCTAAATCAATCTAAAACACTTCCTGTTATACCATATGCCTTCAATTTACCTAACAAAATATCTCTATCAATCGTTTCAAATGCCCTCTTCAAATCCCAAAATACTGCTATGACAACTTCTTCTGAATCTATGGCTCTTCTCCAATTCTCCGTTACCAACTGGAAAGCTGTTTCTGTGGAATATTTTTTTCGAAAGCCTGCTTGCGCCTCCACTAAAATTTTGTTTTCTTCTATAAACTGCATTAATTGGTCATGCACTATGGACTCTAATAATTTTTCAATGTCTGGTAACACATTTACTGGTCTCATATCGCTGCATCTTTTAGAATTTTTTATTTTGGGAACTGGTGTTATTGTAGAGCATTTCAAATTTTCAGGGAAAGAACTGCTTCTCAGTGAACAATAGATCCAATTTAATACAGGATATCCCAAAATTTCGAAACAGTTTTTCAGCATGTTTTTAGTAGTCATTTCGGCACAGTTGTTATTTGATTTTAAACTGTTTACTTTTTTTCTTAGATAATCCAATGATACGCTGTGAAATTTTGAAAGTGTATGCAACATTTCCCCCTGGAAACTGATTTTCATATAGTCAGGTGCAGCATTGGCAGTACCTACAATATCAACAATACTTTCCACAAAATATTCATTTAGTTTGTTTGCAATCACCAAAGAATTTGTTTCGGTAACGTTTTCGAATTGAACTTGATTTACACAATCATGCGGCTTCGAATTGATCAGTCTTTTTAAAGTCTTCCACATCTTTACACTGTCGCACTTGTTATTATCGATTTGTTTATCGTAGAATTTTGTTTTTTCTTCTCTAATTACATATACACATTTATTCCTAAGAGTTTTATATACCTCCCAATCATCATTTGATTTTGTGAATATACATTTATTGTATTGTTTGTCTCTCAAATTTTGAGCTGCCTTAATATTCTTGTTATACCAGGGTGTATATTTTGTCGAGCAAATCACTTTTTTATCAGTTGCAAGATCTAAACAAGTTTTTATATTTCCTATTATGTTGTCATATATTTTTTTCCATATTCTCACCAAAATTCCAATAGCAGCCAGCAAGTTCTCGTTCAAGTTTTTCGTACGCAATAGTATTTACGATTTTTTTAATTTTTGTATCAGAAAAATGCCCTACCAAGGGCAGCATTGTCCAACTGTGATCGCTAACTTTAGGTGTATGTACAGCTTTAATCCCTGCACATTCGAAATTTACAATAACAAGATCTAACAAAGTCTCTGATAATGATGTTATTCTGGTACTCTCTTCAATTTTTTGCTTGAACCCATAGTTGTTTATGGTTTCTTTCAATTTTCTTGTTTTCATGCTTTTACCATAATAATTTAAATTAAAATCACCTAAAAGTATTATATTGTGTCTAAAATTCCACATTTCTCCGCATTTTTCTTCAAAAAACGTTAAAAATGTATCTGCATCACTGTTTGGTGAACGGTAAAAAAGTACAAAGATCATAACGTTTCCCAAATAATTTGAACTGTATATGTGCATACCAGTATGCATAGTCTAAAGTGGTACAATCGAATAATGTGATCTGTATTTTGTGGTAAACATAAATCACTACACCTCCAGTATGTCTGGAGTTGGAGTTGCATCTGTAGGTTTTATAATTAGTAATTTGTAATTCACCATCAGTGATGTCTTCTGTAGCATGTGTTTCGGTAAGACATAATACAAGTGGTTTTCTCCATCTTAAAAACTGTTGAACTTCATCTATATTATTCAGGACTCCTTGTATGTTTAAATGGTATATTGAGTTATATTCATCACTTACAGATTTAGCCACGTCTTGCAAATCTGAGCTTAGTAGTTGCTAGTCATTTGCATAATTAATTTTTTCCCTCTCACGTTCAATTTTCCTTTTATATACTTCACAATTTTTGTCAAATGGTCCATGATTAATAGGTAATCCTAAATTAAAATCCTGGTTTGTACTTTTACAATTTGGACAGCATTTGTACATTTCACTGGTACTACAGTTTTCTGTTGAATGTCCTTCTGATCCACAAGTAAGACATCTTCCTGATTTTGTGCAGTATTTAGCTGTGTGGTTAAATCCGGTAGATTTATAGCATCGCAAAACATTGATGTACTCGAAAACAGAGCAAACAGACATGTCGATAAAAATAACACCCTGATTCATAACACACAGCATCCACTTCTAAAATTGCTTGATATTTAGTTTTCATTTTCTTGACTGTAATTACTCTCATATGTGAATTTTCTTGAAAAGATTCATTTTGTGATTTTATAGTATTTATTAGCTCGTCTTCTGCATATTCTTGACAAAATCCAATAACTTTGATTTGTGGTTTTTTACTTATCTCTGAAGTTTTCACTGTATATGTTTCTGGCATTTTTGATTTTATTTCATTATGTAGCTTCGCGTTATCATCTTTTGTTTTACATTGGATTTTCACCCCACCATCTTTCAATTCATAAACTTTTCCAATAGCAATTTTCAAACTGGTAGGATTCACAAATTTTGCAATGTCTTTCTTTGTGTTATTACACTCTTGTTGGTTACTAGGCTTAACAATGACTGTATTTGTGGGTTTTAATACTGGTGATTGTTTTTTTGCTGTACATGTTTGTAATGGTACGCATTGCTGCTTATATTCTACCATTTTTGTAGGCGAATTAACGGTTGAAGGTCCTGAAGCTTTAACCATATTAGCGTAAGTTGTAATTGTTTCTTGTGACGGCTGTTGCATTTTCCCAATTTTTTTGTTTAATTGGTCTATCTTTTCGTACAATTCTTTTATTAATTTCTCTTGATTCGAAATGGTATAATCTTTTAGTTTCAAAACTTCCTCTGTACAAAATCCCTTTTCACTCAGTGAGACCACACTCTCCACTTCCTCACTAGCTCCATCCTTTTTAGAGTTTTCCTCCATATTCAAACTAAAAATTCAGGAATCTCCTAAAAACCTTTTTTTAGCTTGACCTAATTTTTGACATTAGAAGTCAAAAAAGTATTTCCAGAATTAATTTTGTGTAATCTCTTCCGTGTGGGATCTGCAGCTGCAAACAGGTGTGGCGATATATATTTCGTTAATCTTCCCGGTGATCCTTGGTTGATATTTTTATGTGTGGTCTTTACCAATATTTCGTGTCTGTATTGGAGCGAATAAAAAGAGCAAGTGTAGTAGTTAATATAGCAAACTGAATTAAAGAAAAAACGTCTAAACTTATACTTTTGCCAAGGGGGACAAATTTTTAACCAAAAACTATTTCACCCCCAGGGTCATTCCCTCAAAAGCTTTAAACGACAAGGGGTATCGCATAATAGCTTGTTTGAAAGGTCTTTCGAAGCCCTTTATTTTGAAGTTTGATTCTTCAAAATCAGTCAATTCGTTTTCGAGAAAATTAGAAAAGTCTTTGTTTATCTTAATTTGTTCAGGTAGAAAACAAGAACCCACGAAAATATGACTTTTTATTTCAATAAGTGTTCATAATGTTGCCCGTCAGGGTTTGCCAAATCTACAATTCGTTTATAATTTAAAACGGAAACTACCAACATAAACAGCTATTCGGAAGACTAGACATGGCAACAACCCGAATTTTTTCCGCATTATTTTCATCAACACAGATATCCTGAGCGAACTGTATTTATTGCTAAGGGAAAGAAAGAATTTAATTTTAAGTTACCTTTGTGATAATCTTGGGCTTGTGAAATATAATTTATTGATTCAGACTTTACTTCCAAAATGGTTTACACACGAGCCAAAAGACTGGAAATGATTCTAATTTATGGTGCCCAAAATCAATGTGCTCGACAAACTGAGGTCACGTTTAACGCCAGTCATCCGGGGAAGATGACTTCGTATATGTATGTCTTGGACGATGTTACTAAATTTACCCAAACTGGATTTAGAGAGGGCTTATAGAAAGACCTGCTAGATCTCCTGATTTGGGGCCGTTCAAGTATTACGTGAGCACTATGGGGGGTCTTTGCTTTGCTTATTTTGGATGACATGGGGGGTATGGGAGTCTAGATGATGATTACGTCATCGGTAGTTATTTACTTTTTTACACGAATGGCAACCCTCACATTGTCTTTGCTTGAAAACGACGAAACGCATTTTCGGGGATTCCCGCAAATAATGCATACGTTTAGGGAACAGCGCGCGGTAATTCCCCTACTCGCATTAGAATCTAGTAGGGGAATTACCGCGCGGTGTTCACTTGTCTAAATTTCCTCTATCAGTGTATTGTTTCGTTTGGATACTATAGCGAGTAGACGTATTGTAAGCATAGTAAAGCAAGTTAACATTTGCATTACCATCGATTCCATTAGCTAAAGTTTAATGTTTAAATAAGATGTCGTTTCACATAGACAAATCCAAGTTATACCAAAAATTGTTTGATAGTTTTAAAAAATCTCATACAAGTACGAAAGTACAAAATGTACAAAAGTTAGTTAACGCAGTGTGGCGAAATTACAAATTACAAGCAAAATCCGACAAGGAACTAGATATTATTGTATCTAAGAGAATCGAAGAAGAATTGCAAGCGGCGACTAAGAATAAATCCATTCTACTAAATTTTTTTTCTAAGGTGAGTGACGAAATCATTTTAGGTACCTATGAGTACTAGAAATATTAGAAATCGCCAAAAAGTTTCTCTTTACTGATTAGAAAATATTATGGCCTATCTCAAAGTATAGAGGTAATATTCATTATACAGGGTGGGGCATAACTGTCTCCCTATTTTCAAAGCTTAATAAAACAAATGTTATTTGGAATACTATGGATTTATTTTGAAATCTTAAAAGTGCAACTCAAACAGTTTTATTTTATGTAGTTTTGAAAATAATATCAGCAAGGTGCTTTCCACCATTATCACAACATTGCCGCAAGCGCTTTCTGAAGTTTTGCATAACTCTAACTAACATTGCTTGCGGTATTCGGCCAATTTCCAGACGGATTGCCTCCTTCAGCTGTGGTAAGGTCCTTGGACGATGTTGAAAGACTTGAGCCTTAAGATAGCCCCACAGAAAGAAATCGCAAGGCGACAAATCCGGGGAGCGCGCAGGCCAAGGAATATCGCCTCTAAGGGAGATCAAGCGCCCGGGGAACAGTTCTCTCAAAATGCCTAATGATGCTCGGGATGTGTGGGCTGTCTCCCCATCCTGCTGAAACCAGGCATTCTGCACATTGAATTCTGCAAGAGCTGGGACAAAAAAATTCTGAATCATCGCTACGTAGCGTTCCGAGTTGACGGTGACAGCCCGATTACCTTCTTCAAAAAAGTAAGGCCCAACTATCCCAGTTTCTGACACGGCGCACTAAACTGTGACTTTCTCACTATGCAGAGGCTTTTCGTGTATCTCTCTTGGGTTTTCGGCACACCAGAACCGAAAATCCCCGGACGCTTGATCTCCCTTAGAGGCGATATTCCTTGGCCTGCGCGCTCCCCCGAACTTCAGAAAGCGCTTGCTACAATGCTGTGATAATGGTGGAAAGCACCTTGCCGATATTATTTTCAAAACCACATAAAATAAAACTGTTTGAGTTGCACTTTTAAGATTTCAAAATAAATCCATAGTATTGCAAATAACATTTGTTTTATTAAGCTTTGAAAATAGGGAGACAGTTATGCCCCACCCATTATTATAGATGTATTTCTTATGATTGATTCCGTCAATTGGCCACAAAGTACAGGATGTTAGTTTTATACATATATACAGAAAACTAACAGCCTGTATTTTGTGACCGGAACGAACTGCTCGTTTAAACATATTAGATTTTTTTAGGAATTTACCATATATATTGCCATACTTTGTATTTATGTAGCTTAATAAGAGAATCTTTAGCAGAAGCCATAGAAAGTTTTTATTTTTAGGCAACCTGTAAACCTGCAGAAAAAACACAAATTATACAGTCAGCTTCAAATATTAAAAAAGAGGAAAAAGATAAAATAAAACCCGGTAATGAATCACAACAGCAATGCGAAATTAATGAAAATACAGATAAACAGAGAGCAAAACCTTCTCAGGAAGTTATGAAAGATAAGATTGCTCTACTCGAACAAAATCTGAATGCTTTGTATTCTGCCAGAAATACTATGCCAAGCCGTGTTGAAGCTGATAAACAGATCATTAAGTTGCGCGAGGAAATAAAAACAGCAAAACCGTCTTTAAACAGGAAGGTTCAAAGGAAGAAACACAGGGGTGGTATGAAAAGAAAGTTAGAAGATATTTGTCATGAAAATCCAGAAATAAAAAGACTATCTCTCAGGAATTCAGTGGGACATCCTAATCTTGAAAGCAATCAACATTCGCTATTGAAAACAATCGCGGATATAGCCTTATTTAGGAGTGCAGCAGATGATAGAAGACGAACGGAATCAATCCGCAGCGTAAAAACTTTGATTGATGAACTCACACAAAAATTACGTAAAATAGGAATTGACATTAGTCGCAGTGGGACATATCTTCGTTTGATTCTCAGAAAATCTAATTCTGCAGAGGGACGAAGACATGTATCGACAGTCCCTGTTAAGCTGATTCGGGCTCAAACTGATCACCACAAGAGCCACTTAGATAGCAAGTTCGCTGAAACATCAATCCATTATTTAGAGAACATAGCATCCATACTTGGACCAGATCAAGTATTTTTCATATCTCAAGATGATAAAGCTCGAGTCCCTATTTAGGGTAACTGCGGCAAATAAGCAAGCACCTCTTCTAATGCTTATGGAATATAGAATCAAATTGCCTGATCACGATTGGGTAATCGCTGAGCGTCATAAATTAATACCATCTGTTTATGCTGGTATCAAAATCACTTCCAATATGCTAGGACAACCGCAAGCCGTTGGATATTCTGGACCAACATATATCGCTATTCGAAGTGGAAAGCATAGTTCATCTTCTGCTAATACGCAGGCTCAGGATTTCGAGACGCTTCTCGAACTTGAAGAGTTTCGACCATTAGCTAAAACTGACCATGGACCAGTAAAACCAGTGGTAATCATGACGGTTAATGGAGGGCCAAATGAAAATCCACGTTATCAAAAAGTCATATGGTTTGCTATACAACACTTTAAGCGACATGATCTCGATGCATTGTTTTTAGCTACCAATGCTCCTGGAAGAAGTGCGTATAACAGAGTAGAGCGCAGAATTGCTCCTCTTAGTCGGGAACTGGCTGGTTTAATATTGCCTCATGACCATTTTGGGTCTCATTTGGATGAACGTGGCGTTACAATTGATGAACATTTAGAAAGATCTAATTTCGAATTTGCAGGAAATGTATTAGCTGAAGTATGGAGTTCAATGGAAATTGATGGCTATAATGTTAATGCAAAATATGTTGGGGCAGGTGAACAAGATCTTCCTTATTTTCCAGACATTAAATGGTATTCAGAACATGTGCGTGAAAACCAATACTTGCTTCAAATTGTAAAATGTAGAAATACAGAATGCTGTCGTCCAAGAAGTGGCTTATTTAGATTACTAGACAATAGGTTTCTTCCACCACCTGTAAAAGTAAAACAAACAGTTGATGACTTGGTTTTGGATGAAGGAGGGCAATTTCTTAATCTTCCAGTCAATTAAGCTCTACGCTTAAGTGCTTCACTCAAAGATTTCTTGCAAATGCCCTACGATTATTCTTGTCCGACGGTAAAATTGAGGCTATCAAGTCGAACATGCAAAACGTGTGGCCTTTATCATGCTTCCGTCAAGTCACTAAATCGTCACATCGAAAATATCCATAAAAAAGTAAACACGCACACTGATAGGAAAGTTAGACCTGTAAGAGTCGCTGCTCGTCGTGCTAATGAACTGATGTGCATTATTCAAAATTTAGAGCACCATGATGTTGAATGTCTCGATGAGACCGACGTAGACGTTCCAAAATCCGATGAAAGCGAGCAAACTCACAACACTGAGCAGCAATCGAAGCAATCCAATGTCATCGAAAACTTAGAATCATGGATTCGGGTTTCATGGACTGAAGACTGTTAATTTGAATTTAATATATGTACCAACAATTTAAAATAAGTTTATGTTAGTAAGATATAATATTTTTGTCCTTTACTCTATGTTGAATACAATATCAGTAAAATATAATCTCTATCCTAAATCTATTTCCTTATTTTTCAAATTATAATTATAACGTTATAATTATAATATTAAAAAAAACGATACATTAATTGACAAATGTTTACGTAAGCATGATGGGAAGGGGGAAGAGCTTTGCTTACTTATGCTGATAAGGGGGATGGGGGGTAAATAATTGTAATACATCTGCTTACGTAATACTTGAACGGCCCCTTTGACGCCATTATACTTTTTTCTCTGGGGCCATTTGAAATCTACTGTGTTTACTCCCCAACCTGAAAGTTTCCCACAACGTGTTTTCGAAAATGTCAGGAATTTGAACATCGCCCAATTGCTTGGCCAATAAAGGGCAACGTTTTGAACACTTATTGAAAACAAAGTGATACTTTCGTGTGTTTTTGTTTTCCATCTGAACAAACTAAGAGAAAAAAAAAATATTTTTCTAATTTTCTTGAATACGAATCAACCGATTTAAAAAAAATCAAATGTCAAAATAAAGGACGCCAAAAGACCTTTCAAACAAGCTGTTACTTAAAGGGATGACCCTGGGGGCAGAGAGTGGAAGGATATGAAGTAGTTAGCAAGAACTGAGACAATTTATTTTATGTAAATACTCAAAATTTTCGATCAGGTATCTCGCTCACTAATGGTGATTTAAAACTTGTATACAGGGTGGCCCAACGAAAAGGTCGTAAAAATATAAACATAAAGTGAAATTTATTGTTCTTTTTCTAGTTTTGACCATGCTTTAGGACTTCCAATTTCCAAAACCTTTTTCGCAAAAAGAGGATTCTATCCATGGTATGTTAGTACTAACCTTAGCGTTTTCTAAAGCTTCCAAATGCCTCGCTCTCGCCTCCGCCACCTCTGGTGTATCCCTAACAGGCTCTGGAACAATCATGCGCGCCTCTGGAGCGCTTGGTAGATTCGTAGCCGCAACTTGGAAGCCGTGGATATCGTCAGCTGTGTATTGAACCTCTTGCTCTTTTCCTTCAGCGTCGACGTATTTGTAGCTTCCGACCTTATTTGGAAAGAATCGTTCGGATATATGACAGGTCGAACTTTATCTGAGTCACAAAAGAGGCCATAGATATAGTCATGCTAACTAACCAAAATCAGACCCTGGTCAAGACAAACTTTTATATACTAAGTGGCATATAAATCCGAACACCCAGCTTAAATGGTTTTATTTTAATAAAAGTTGGTGAATGTATTTATCTTACTGTAAATAACAAGTGAACAAATTTTCAGCCTTATCAGTTGGACATTCCGGTTTTTATACTGCTTTTTTTTAATTCACTAACGCTCTAAAAATGAATATTTCAGCCGCAGTACAGAATCAACGTTGGCGGATTTTGGTTCTTGACATCCTTTACGATCGGTTACGATGCCTAGAGTACTGAGACCTGTACGATTTCGTCAACTTAGTGAGTTTGATAGGGGCCGTATAGTGGGACTTCGGGAAGCTGGACTTTCTTTTCGGGCAATTGCAGTTAGAGTGCAAAGAAGTGTAGACACTGTGGTTAGGTGTTGTCAGGCATGGCTTCGAGAAGGCCGTACGCAAAGATCAAGGGGCACTGCACGCCGCCGTAGAACAACAGACCGTGAAGATCGCCGCCTGAGATTATTGGCCTTAAGGGACCGTTTCTCCACTACCAGGTCCATTGCAAATGAATGGTTTGCAGAACACGGAAGACCTATTGGCATACGAAGTGTTTACCGACGAATGAGAAGTTTTGGCTTGTTTTCATACGGGCCACACTGGGTCCTCCCTTTAACTCGAGAACACCGACGTAATCGCCTTGAGTGGTGCAGACAACGGTCACTCTGGGATCAGGAATGGAACAGTATTGTCTTTAGTGACGAGTCTCGATTTTGTTTAGGCATGCACGATGGTCGTGCCAGGGTTAGAAGGCGACGTGGTGAAAGGAGGAATGAAAGACATGTTCATCACACTGTTGGAGTTATGGTTTGGGGTGCTATAGCTTATGGTTCCAGGTCACCTTTAATCTTCATCAGAGGTAACATGAACGCGCAGCGTTATATCCACGAAGTTCTAGAACCCCATCTTTTACCCTATCTTGACACCCTGGCAGATCCAACTTTCCAACAAGATAATGCCCGACCACATGTTGCAAGAGTCACAATAGACTTCTTTCAACATAATGATGTCACATCGTTACCATGGCCACCAAGATCTCCCGACTTATCCCCTATTGAGCACGTGTGGGATATGATGGGTAGGTGATTGCTCAATTTGCAACGTCCTCCTCAGACTCTAGAAGCACTTCGATAGGAGTTGATGGTTGCCTGGAATGAGATACCACAGGAGGACATTGACCACCTGATCAGAAGCTTGCCTAGGCGCGTTGGAGAATGCCTAGCACATCAGGGTGCATCCACACATTATTAAAGGTCAAAGGGCTTTAAAGCAGTGCAATCATTTTGAAATTTTTATCATTTACTTATTATGCTTCATTAAGTACTTATACAAAATTTTATTAAAATAAAACCATTTAAACTGGGTGTTCGGATTTATATGTCACTTACTATAGATAGATTTTACAACGGAATTATATTCTTATGGGTATGTAAAACTAATGAAAATGAAAAGATATTACGTTTAGAGAGCATACAATTTTGTTAGGTAGTCTTTTATTGAACGTAAAAATTGGAAAAATCAGTTTTGCGCGTGTATCCAAAAAAGCGACGTCGAATTGATCTGAGTGGTCCACAAAATGGTAGTAGAGGACGTACGGATTTTTAAAATGAAACTTTATATGCCAAGTTTGCTTTAGCAGCCACGTTGTATTTCCAAACAGGTCGTTGAAATGGCCATTAACCTTAAAAAAAATCAGTGTCAGGTAGCTTTTTTTGAACGTGAAAATTTAAAAAAATCAGTTTTGCGCGTTTATCCCAAAACGATGAAGAGTTGGTCTGAGTAATCTACAAAAGAGTCGTAGAGGATGCAAAGATTTTTAAAATGAAACTTTATATGCCAACGGCTACGTTGTTATTTTTAAACAGGTCGTTAAAACGACCATTAACATTAAAAAAATCAGTGGCAGTTTCGACTTTTGAGCATTTCAAGTGAAACTCTTTAGATGTTAAATATCACAAAATTTACTTAATTTAATATTTCCTGTTGTACTCTTTTTGGTAAAAAAAATCATAATTGACGATTTTTGTAATAAAAAATTACACGTTAGTAAATTGCATATAAGGTTTTATTTTATGCGCTACAACTTTCCCTGAAGCAGTTTTTCCAATACTTCAGAGTTTCTTTTTTTAAATTTGACGGTTAATAGCAAAGCTATCTAGAATTTTTATTGTATTTCAGATGGAGAACCTTTTTATTTACAACCACAATATATTTCTGTTGTAAAATCAGACTAAACATTACTTTTTCCAAAACTCTAGATTAGGGCGAAAGTTCTTTTTTTAAACGGATATCCTCTAACTTTGCTTGAATAATGTCAAAACAAGTGTAGATGAAGTTTGATGTACCTAGAACCAGGGCATCCCGTGCCGAGTTGACAATTGTCATGACTTTTATTTCTCACAGTCACCTATGCGTTATAGACTTATTTTGCATTGAAATGAAAATAGTTTGATATGCTGTAATTGCAACATGTGTTATTTTTATGCTGCAAATTTGATTAGGGAGTGATAAAGTTGGTGTTTTCTACTATATATACTAAGTGACAAATAAATCCGAACACCCAATTTAAATGGTTTTATTTTAATAAAATTTTGTATAAGTACTTCATGAAGCATAATAAGTATATGATATTATAATAATAATAATAATAATAATATAATGTGGTATCTCATTCCAGGCAACCACCAACTCCTCTCGAAGTGCTTCTAGAGTCTGAGGAGGACGTTGCAAATTGAGCAATCTCCTACCCATCATATCCCACACGTGCTCAATTGGGGATAAGTCGGGAGATCTTGGTGGCCATGGTAACAATGTGACATCATTATGTTGAAAGAAGTCTATTGTGACTCTTGCAACATGTGGTCGGGCATTATCTTGTTGGAAAGTTGGATCTGCCAGGGTGTCAAGATAGGGCAAAAGATGGGGTTCTAGAACTTCGTGAATATAACGCTGCGCGTTCATGTTACCTCTGATGAAGATTAAAGGTGACCTGGAACCATAAGCTATAGCACCCCAAACCATAACTCCAACAGTGTGATGAACATGTCTTTCAACAAAAAACTGTGGATTCCTCCTTTCACCACGTCGCCTTCTAACCCTGGCACGACCATCATGCATGCCTAAACAAAATCGAGACTCGTCACTAAAGACAATACTGTTCCATTCCTGATCCCAGAGTGACCGTTGTCTGCACCACTCAAGGCGATTACGTCGGTGTTCTCGAGTTAAAGGGAGGACCCAGTGTGGCCTCATTCGTCGGTAAACACTTCGCATGCCAATAGGTCTTCCGTGTTCTGCAAACCATTCATTTGCAGTGGACCTGGTAGTGGAGAAACGGTCCCTTAAGGCCAATAATCTTAGGCGGCGATCTTCACTGTCTGTTGTTCTACGGCGGCGTCCAGTGCCCCTTGCTCTTTGCGTACGGCCTTCTCGAAGCCATGCCTGACAACACCTAACCACAGTGTCTACACTTCTTTGCACTCTAACTGCAATTGCCCGAAAAGAAAGTCCAGCTTCCCGAAGTCCCACTATACGGCCCCTATCAAACTCACTAAGTTGACGAAATCGTACAGGTCTCCGTACTCTAGGCATCGTAACCGATCGTAAAGGATGTCAAGAATCAAAATCCGCCAACGTTGATTCTTTACTGCGGCTGAAATATTCATTTTTAGAGCGTTAGTAAATTAAAAAAAGCAGTATAAAAACCGGAATGTTCAACTGATAAGGCTGAAAATTTTTTCACTTGTTATTTACAGTAAGATAAATACATTCACCAACTTTTATTAAAATAAAACCTTTTAAACTGGGTGTTCGGATTTATATGTCACTTAGTATATTATCAAAATACTCATTGGTAATATTTTAGAGCTGCTACATTTTTATTATTTGTGTTTGATAAGAAAAAAACAGAAATTTGAATAGTTGGGCCAACTGAAGTGGGAAGGGGCTCGTACTTGAAATTCTCCAGATCCGTAGGATTCATACTTCTAAATAACAGCAACAAAATTGCCTTGCCGATATGAGTTACAAACCATCCCGAAAGATAAATGTTATTTTTATGCGAAAAACAAAGGCTACGTATTTTTTCTTTTAAACAAATTCAAACATTTCGTATTTGTGAGTAATTGAACAAATGCGCTACGAGATTCGAAAAACATACGTTACCATGCACATTTTAAAACAAGGCGGATGTGCCTGTCATTTTTTGTTACGAATTACAGATACAAAATGTTTGAATTTGTTTAGAAGAAACAACGTAACCCATAATTTTTTGCATAAAAATAAAATTTATCTTCCGGAATAGTTTGCAATTCATATCGCCAAGGTAAACTGTATTTTGCTATAAAATGCCATCTGAACTAACCCTGTACAAGGTGTCCCATCCATGTGTGGACAAAATATTACTCATAAACAAATACCTTTTGGTAAAATTTATTAATGGGATGTTATACATGACATTTCTAAAATATTGGCCATTATACAGGGGGTCACAATTTATGCTGATTTATACTGTTCTCATTGTTATTGGTTTTTTACGTCAAATCTGAACTCTTAGTGGCAATGTTTGTCTTTTGTTTCCATGGATGATGTGATTTTTTTCCTTAATTTTGGTGTGTTGTTCTATTAAAAGCTTAATAACTCAAAATCTATTGATTTTATCTGAATCAAACCTTATACCAAAAAAAGCTTATAAAATTTTGAATTCAAACTCGCACAAATATACAGGGTGATGCATTTGAAATTTTTGAGAAAAAGTATAATTCGCGTTTTGACCACCCTGTATGAGCAAAAATGAAAATTCGCAAAAATAACAGACAAGGCAAAAGCTGAGGTGTGTAAGTTTTTTTTTATACAAAATTTAGAACTCCACATCTCAAAATGGCGGATTGAGGGGTTGCCGAAGTGGACGGTTTTTCTGGACAAAACACGTTACATCTCAGTAGCTAATTACCAAAACCACATAGAATGTAATATCAATCTTCTTCTTTTGAATTGGTTAATTCAAATATGCAATAAAATTTGAGACATTCCATTTAAAAAATCACTACTTTGATATGTAAGTCGAAATTGGGACACCCTGTATAATTGCCAATATTTTAGAAATGTGCCCTCAAATGTCATGTATAACACGCCATAAATAGATTTTCCCAAAATGTACTTGTTTATGAGTAATATTCCGTCCACGCATGGATGGGCCACCCTGTATATTGTCTTAAAAAAGATAAAATTAGATAATTTCCGAACATTTTTGTGTTAGGGCTCGTAGAAGCTTCGAAAAACCCTTACCGTGACTCCATTAGCCGTCCTCGCCTCGCTCTTGGAGCTCAGCGGCCCGAAATACCCGTACGAGTACTGTCCCAAAGCGTCCTGAGCGTGGTACTGTCCCGCAGAAACCGGCAAATAGGCCTCGAATCGGGCCTGCGAGGCGGCCGCAGCCGTCAAACATAAGGACAACAGGAGACAGGCTTGCATGGTGGCGGTGCTACTGGATCGTTCGCAGAAATCACCGGGTACTACTGAAGTGGTACCCGATGGACAAGCCTTTATAGTCGGTCCAGTTTTCAATGCGGAAAAAATCGCAAAGGTAAAGGTCGGTTAACAACGTCGATGGCATGCGTGTGTGTTTTAATTGAGGATTTTTTTGCTTTTTGATATTGATTCTCGGACTGATGGAGACTGGTTTGGTACATACTAGCGAATTCACTCAAGGTAGAAGGTCTCAGGTTTGCTTGTCTCCAAAACAGGATCGATTGTTTTGAAACATTTCATTTAAATCCAGTGATTTGTCATAAGTAATAGGCAAGTAATAGGCACTATATGAGCATCTAATTTCTCCGAATAAATCTAAAGAATATGTTGCTAAGTAATATTTTAACCAGAAGCATGAGTGGTAGGGCACCTGCACGAATACTTTTTGGTAAAAAAATATTACTCTGCATTGTGTTTTTTCGATTTTTGACAGGAAAAGATTAGATACCCGAGTGGTATTTTACAAGACTATTTCATGAGTAATAAAATATTTGTACATCGCATTGTTTTGCAACGGTATTGCACATTGTCTTCACAATCAGTTCTTTGCCATTTTAACCGTTTCTTTCCTCATATTCCACGCCCAATCTTTAAGGATTAGATTTAGTTGCTCTAGTGTCCATAGTGACGTTTGGGTTTTAACGGTATTGTACACTACATAAGCTGACTAGCACTGTTTAAAAACATTACAAAACTTATTGACAATAAAATCAGAAAAATTGTTTAGCGTCGTTTTCTGGTGTCCTAGGAGGCGATAACTACTTATCAAAGGTACTGTAATTTTTGGTGACAACAGCTGACAAGTTTTGCCGCGGGTAAACTAAAAAAAAGCTGCTGACAGGTGCTGTCATACAATTTTCCATCCAGAAACCATTTGTAATTTAAAATTGCGCGTTTGTGATTGGTAGAGATTGATAACGATCAGTATTTAAATCATATTTGATTTTTTTTCATGATAATTCATGGACTACATAGAGTGATAATAATCAAATCAGCCTCATAAAAGTAAGATTCAAACTACCCCCACCGATACACAAATTATAGCAAATTTTTTTGTCAACTTAACGACTCTGTCTTTTTTATTTTGCAGATCTTTTTGTTTACTTAATTTTTTTTTGTATCACATAAAAGCAGGCGATCTCGTATAATTTTCGAGAAAAAAATAATGTTTATTGTTCTTTTCGACACATACAACGTATACAGGGTGTTTCAGTTTATTGTTGCATAACTTTAAGATTCGATAGAACTTTTAAAATTAATGCATAAAGTCTATATAAATATGGGTTGAAAAATGCGTGGCTTCCGAAATACAGGGTGTTTAAATTTACTTTCTAAAATAGTTTTTTTAATATTTCGAACAATATTTGATGTATAACAGTGAAAATTGGTATACAAGGGTCTTTTGGTACGACAAAACGAACCATGGGCATAGTTTTGCTGTAGACGCTAGAGGGCGCTCTCCAATGTACCTGTAGTGTATTAAAATGACCGAAAAATTTTTCTTAGTGCAATTTTTTGCTTTTTGAATAAAAAACTAATTCTTCGCACTTTTCAACATAAAAAAGCTTTCTTGTGAATTTTCGTTATAGTTAGCCGTTTTTGAGATATTTCGATTTTTAAGGTTCGATGCATTTTTAATTATTTATGATAAAATAACGTTAAAAGGTCAGTATCTCGATAATTTTTAGAAGTAGGCTGTGCCTGCAAATATTTTTGAAATTGAAAACAGAATAAGGTTAAACGTCAATTAGTTGACAGTTAGTTTTGTTGTCTGTTGAAACCTGAAACGTTTTTTGCAATTGTGAATGCACGAAATTTAGTTTCTTTTACCCGTTTTTTTTTTTTGTAAGTTTTATAAAAATGCCATTTTTATTCTCCAATCAAGGGTTAGCGGATATTCATTTGTGGATGGCTTTGTAAATGGAAACGCAGCGGAAGCAGCCAGAGAATACGCACGAAGATTTTCAAACAGACGACAACCAACTCGCTCAGTATTTGTAAGAGTGCATCGCCAAATAATTGAAAATGGTTTTGGAAATCTTCAAAGGGATCAAAACATAAATGTTCGTCAGCGCAGATTTACCCGTATGATTCTGCGTGAGTTTGATAGAGATCCGACCACAAGTGTTAGGAGAGTTTCTGGTGCCTTGGGAATTTCAGCAAGCCATGTTCACCGTGTTCTTAGAAATGACCATAGACGTCCTTACCATTTGCAACCTGTGCAAGGACTACAGCCAGGGGACGGAGAACGAAGAATCACATTTTGTCAGTGGATTCTTGATAGAACTGATAATAATAGGGAGTTTTTTAAGTAACGTTTTATGGACCGATGAGTCATGCTTCACTAGACGTGGAGTGGTAAATTTTCATAATCAACATATTTGGTCGCATGAAAATCCGCATGCAGTTCGGGAAAGAAATTTTCAGCATGAATTTAGTGTGAACGTGTGGATTAGTATCTACCGTAATCGACTATTTGGACCGTACCTTTTGCCTGCAAGGTTAAATGCTGCGACCTTCTTGGAATTTTTAAAGGCTGAACATGCAAATATGTGGGATGATGTAATGTTAGATTTAAGAAGATTGGCCTGGTTCCAGCTTGATGGTTGTCCAGCTCATTATTCGAGAATAGTTAGAAACTGGCTGGACGAAAATTATCCAGAAAGATGGATCGGCCGTGGAGGACCAGTTGCCTGGTCTCCACGATCTCCTGACCTAAATCCATTAGATTTCTTTGTGTGGGAATTTCTAAAAGAAAAAGTGTACCAGACTCCCGTAACCACAAGAGATATGCTAATAGACAGAATCAGGAATGCATGTGATGAAATAAGGCCTTATTTGAATAATGCTATACCACGTTCGATCATTCGTAGATGTGAATTGTGTATTGAACAATTGGGTTTACATTTCGAGCAACTACTTTAGATTTTGTATGTTTGTCCTAACTATCCAATAGCATTTTAGTTGTAATAATTATTTTAATTTGTTAAAAATAATATTGGAAAATTAAACAAATTAATAATCTGTTTTTTTGTGTTTATTTGGAGTTAGGAATTATTGCTGTGTTTAAAAATACAATCTAAACGATCATTTTAATTACTTGTAATGCCCAAAATATTATTTTCCCATAAATAATTAAAAATGCATCGAACCTTAAAATCGAAATACATATCTCAAAACGGCTAACTATAACGAAAACTCACAGAAGAGCTTTTTTATGCAGAAAAGTGCAAAGAATCAGTTTTTTTCTTCAAAAAGCAAAAAAATTGTCGTACCAAAAAACCCTTGCATACCAATTTTCACTGTTATACATCAAATATTGTTCGAAATATTTAAAAAAAAAACTATTTTAGAAAGTAAATTTAAACACCCTGTATTTCGGAAGCCACGCATTTTTCGACCCATGTTTATATAGACTTTATGCATTAATTTTAAAAGTTCTATCGAATCTTAAAGTTATGCAACAATAAACTGAAACACCCTGTATAACTCGTCAAAATGAATATAAAATTTAAAATCAAAAAGCAAACAACATAAATTATCTGCAAACAATTGAAACTTATAAATAGACAAAATTCCGAGACGGCGTGATGGAATTTTTTTGTAAGAAACTGCTTAAGTTTTATTTTGAAAAAGCTCATATTTTTGAAATTTCTTACGTCTACTGGCAAACTGTTGAACATTTTTGGCCCTCAATACCTTGGAGACTTCCTGGATACACACAAAAGCTACATATAATTGGTTACATTGTCTTGTATTTAGTCCATGAACATCTTTATCTTTTAAATAGTTTTCCAAATTTACGTACGTTAACACAGCCAATTCATAATTATGTACAAGGTGTTCAAACTCGTCAAAAAGAATTGATATACCAAAAATCACCAATACAGGGTGTCCGCAAAGTTGGGGTTTTCCTTTTCAGAAACAACTACCCTTGAAATAACAAAGATGTAGTGAAACGAGGGCGACCAAGTAAAAAAAAAATAAAGGAAACTCTCCAGTTGACGAGAAGGGCTAAGTACGTCTCTGCCCGAAATCATACCGCTTCAACAGAAAATGAAATCAGCTAATGCGCTACCGAGCAGACGCCGGCGGTGGTGCAGACCAGTAGAGCACGAACATAGGTAACAAATATGACCATCGTACAGAAACCACATTGACTGTCTTACACTTAATGGCACATCTTCTAACAAGCAAGGCAAAATGTTGCGTAAAAAGTCTAGGTATTGCATCCCGTCCAATCGATTTGGGAGAATAAATGGTCCAATGAGCATACCGTTCACCATGCCAGTCGAAACATTCACCGAAAATGTTTGTTGAAAATGTGCCCGACAGACAGCGTGCGGATTTCCTACTGACCAAACATGAGTGTTGCAAAAGTTATTCACCCCATTACGCGTGAACATAGATTCGTCTGTCACCAATATGCACTTAAAAAATCCGGATTATTGTCATGTTGATGCAACAACCACTCACAAAACCGCACTCTTGCTGGAAAATCGTCAGGTTGAAGGGCTTGTACACGTTGGACGTGAAACGGATACAGCCCCTCTTCACGCAGCGTTTGCCACACTTTAGTTTTTGATACTTGCACTTCTCTAGCCACGTCTCCAGTGCTTGTTGAGGGATTCACGTCTACGCGATTACCTCTAGACGCGTGACCGTAACCGTCGGTTTAAGGTTGCATACTGACCTGACACACTGACCCCGACCCAGTTCTGTCGTCGGATTGAGCTAGTGTCCTAGTACCAGTCGGGGATGTCGCGGCTACAGGACGGTATTCAGATATGTTTGATGTTGCAGAGCCCTTTATCTCGGTTCCCTTAAGACATTGGTGTATATGGTACCAATTGCTTATGTTTTCAAGATCTACACGTCGTGTAAAGGAAAACCCCAACTTTGCGGACACCCTGTATAAAAGCTGCATAATAACAGAGCTGGTAATTTGAAAAAAATCATTATCAAGTTAAATGGGTACCGTTTTTACAAAAACGTTCAAAATTGTTCCCATTTCTTTAGATAAACGATAAGAGTAGTAAGCAAAAACGCTAGATGTTATACGGCACTGATCGAGTATATCAAAAGATCTGTGTAATAACATTCTTGTTTTTTTTCAATTCTTAATCTTTTACTATTTTTTTTTATTATGCAACTTTTATATAGATGATTTTTGTATTTTAAGTATTCTATATCTTTTAAGCAGTTCCCTACAACTATGCATACTATTAATTTAGCAATGCTTCACTCTGTTCTGGCATATAAATACATCTATCATTGCACTTGATGTACCCCAGAAGCAAAGCCTGGACTCAATCTGTGCATAATACACTGATAAGTTGATCTTCACTTAGAACTGTCGTAAATTTTTATAAATGTATGAATGTAAATTCAGTACTGACATAATTCTTTCAGTGCAGTTGTCGAACTTAAATAAGTATATTACCTATTACAATTTTATTTAATATAGGAAATTGTGCGGATTTTTCATAAAAGGTGTTCAATATGACCAACAGTTTCGGTTCTGCACATAACAATACGAGGGAGGTCTTTTAAGTTTTGCATATGGAAATAAAACAACACGGTAGGTAGTTTTAAATGACTTTATTGTTTTTCGAAGTATACTAAGTGACATATAAATCCGCATACCCAGTTTAAATGGTTTTATTTTAATAAAAGTGGTGAATGTATTTATCTTACTGTAAATAACAAGTGAAAAAATTTTCAGCCTTATCAGTTGGACATTCCGGTTTTTATACTGCTTTTTTTTAATTCACTAACGCTCTAAAAATGAATATTTCAGCCGCAGTAAAGAATCAACGTTGGCGGATTTGGTTCTTGACATCCTTTACGATCGGTTACGATGCCTAGAGTACGGAGAGACCTGTAACGATTTCGTCAACTTAGTGAGTTTGATAGGGGCCGTATAGTGGGACTTCGGGAAGCTGGACTTTCTTTTCGGGCAATTGCAGTTAGAGTGCAAAGAAGTGTAGACACTGTGGTTAGGGTTGTCAGGCATGGCTTCGAGAAGGCCGTACGCAAAGAGCAAGGGGCACTGGACGCCGCCGTAGAACAACAGACCGCGAAGATCGCCGCCTAGATTATTGGCCTTAAGGGACCGTTTCTCCACTACCAGGTCCATTGCAAAATGAAGGGTTTGCAGAACACGGAAGACCTATTGGCATGCGAAGTGTTTACCGACGAATGAGAAGTTTTGGCTTGTTTTCATACCGGCCACACTGGGTCCTCCCTTTAACTCGAGAACACCGACGTAATCGCCTTGAGTGGTGCAGACAACGGTCACTCTGGGATCAGGAATGGAACAGTATTGTCTTTAGTGACGAGTCTCGATTTTGTTTAGGCATGCACGATGGTCGTGCCAGGGTTAGAAGGCGATGTGGTGAAAGGAGGAATCCACAGTTTTTTGTTGAAAGACATGTTCATCACACTGTTGGAGTTATGGTTTGGGATGCTATAGCTTATGGTTCCAGGTCACCTTTAATCTTCATCAGAGGTAACATGAACGCGCAACGTTATATCCACGAAGTTCTAGAACCCCATCTTTTACCCTATCTTGACACCCTGGCAGATCCAACTTTCCAACAAGATAATGCCCGACCACATATTGCAAGAGTCACAATAGACTTCTTTCAACATAATGATGTCACATTGTTACCATGGCCACCAAGATCTCCCGACTTATCCCCAATTGAGCACGTGTGGGATATGATGGGTAGGAGATTGCTCAATTTGCAACGTCCTCCTCAGACTCTAGAAGCACTTCGGGAGGAGTTGGTGGTTGCCTGGAATGAGATACCACAGGAGGACATTGACCACCT
>CAVLJG010000003.1:5638996-5725117 GCA_963669975.1 Acanthoscelides obtectus | reverse complement strand
TAAGATGATTTTTGAGCATCTAAAATCGGAAGTAATCTTAATTTTGATCTATAGCTATATGCATTATTCATTTGCTACTCTTTTCCAATTACAATATTTTGAAATATCCCCAAAATTCACGATTCAGCATGATAATAACCCCAAACATACATCCAAGCTCTGTAAAACTTTCTGGAAGCAAAAGAACAAAATATTTTGAAATGTCCTCCCCAATCCCGGATTTGAACCCGAAAGAATTGCTGTGGGATGAAAGTACATCTCAAGAACACTTATGGGGAAAAATAACCCCATCCACTTTAGAAAAAAATTCCTCGTGCCTGAAAAAAAATTTGAGATCCCTATTTTTGAGACATCTCACGTATAAAACTGCAAGTTCTAACTCTACGCCTACGTGAATTTTGGAGTATCCTTTACAGTTCGCTATCCTCCAGATTCAAATGCACTTTCCGTAAATCTGGCCCCCTTGTCATTACCTAGGCAGCACAGGTGCCTACAAGGCATCACGACAAAATGGCGACGCTACGTCTCGCCACAGCACCGCCATTCGTAATGTTATCGAGACTGGACCATTTCTTCAGTCCGTTCTTCACTGCTTCCTGGGTATATTGTCCGCATCACCTAAGATAAGAAATATAAACGGTACTATAAAGCTTTGCAATACTTACAAACGGACGCAGGAGGGCTGAGACATGTCCATGAGTGCATAGTAGCCACCAGCAGCAAGTCTGTTGATTTAGTTGTTCATCGTATTGACAATGTAAAGTACGGACTATGGCATCGTGGTCACGTAGTGAGATAAGGTTAGTTTTACGGTATAACGCGTGGTTTAAGCATGGACCAGTGCTTAGAAGAACGACGCTTGCCTCAAAGAACGATTGTCCTCATCGACGACTATATTCAGGTGGTACAGAGAATTCCAAAGGGGCAATTCCACTCTACAGGACGCTGAGAGGGAGGGAAGGCTGCGACCGTCAGTAACAGAGGAAAACATTACTGCTGAGAGGAAAATGCTTGACGAAGAGTGACATAGCAACAGAGAGAGGAGACCTTACACCTTCGTGCACCAGCAATTCATCAAATTCTGCATGACCATTACACGTAAGGGAACTTTGTTCTCTCTTGCGTACCGCATAGTCTGACGGAAGAGCAGAAGACTCGTCGTACGACTTGGTGCCGAAAGATGCTGAGAATGTTTGGGTGACGAGGCTGGCTCTATTATTACGATGTGCCGACCCAAGGCTCAAAACAAAGTTTGTGTCTTTGATGATGAGAACACGCTGTGTCAGAAAATCCCGATCTGTTAAGAAAAAATGATAGCTGTATTTTCAATCGAGCGGGATTGTGGAGCGTGTCGTTTTGGAGACACTGAAGACAGTCACAGCTAGTGATACACGGAACAGAGCCGATCTTAAGTCATAGAGTCTATGAAAAACCTTGCGGCCAAGTCAAGAATGGACACTTGGCTGTATTGCAAAACTTTTATAGTACCTTTTGTACTTATTCACAAATAATAGAATAATTATATGAAAAAAACTAAACAAGCAAACATCATAACTGGTTATAAAGAGGTAAAAAGGCAATACTTGTATCATACAGAGAATAAAATCAGTATAATTTGAAGATCACTGCCTTTTTGCTTTGTTAAATCGACTTGCTGTTTTTATGCTTAGGAAATGTAGTTATATGAAATATTTGACAAAGTGAAAAACCAACTATTTTTGTTAAATAACGTGATCAATGATATGCAGGGTGTAAGCGTTATGGTAGTCATTATTGAAATGGGTAATAGGGGGATCAAAACAAGTCAAAAAGTTCATATGACCCATGGTCCAAAAGTCAATGGATTTTTGTCTAAATGGCTTTATAGTTTACAACTTTATGTGCTTTATATCGACCACAATCTTACTAATTTTTATAATCTAATCTAAAACGTTTTTAAATTGGGTAATTAACAAATAAATGGCATTAAGTTTTTCTAAGTTAAGCCAAAATTTTGTATTCAGTAAGTTCATTAAATTAAATAATTTAAAACACACATGACAACAGCGCGTCGGTCATTCATCACTCTTATCGAACCAGCAATAGATCGCAAACGATAACAGTGGTTAGTTATTGTTCGCGTACGTCGTCTTGTTTATTTACAATGTTCTCGAGAGTTCGCCGACATGTTGTTAGTTTACGGTGAAGCTCGTCAGAATTCAAATCTTGCAGCTCAAATTTAGACAGAAGGACAATTGTGCAAGTGTACCAAAGACTTCGAGGTACAAGTGTTCAGCCCACTAATATTCGCACTCGTGAAAGACAGGTTACTGTAGAGAAGGAGGAACGAACTTTAAATATCGTGGAAATCAATGCATATATCAGCACTCGGGAATTAGGCCGCCGCGTAGGACTATCGCATACCATAGTCCATAGAATCCTACGGGAAAATTTGCTTTATCCCTACCATGTACAACGAGTGCAGGCCTTGTTACCAGAAGACTATCCTCGCAGACTAACATTCTGTCAGTGGTTTTTGCACAAAAACAGTGAAAATCCGGATTTTTTTTAAAAACATTCTAGCGACGGACGAATGTACTTTTACGCGAGACGGGATATTAAATTTCCATAATACTCACACGTGGGCTCAAGAAAATCCTCATACCATTCGTGAAGGTCAACGTTTTAAAATAAATATTTGGGCGGGTATTCTTGACGATCAGGTAATTGGCCCTTTCGAGTTACCCTCAGGAGAAGGATACCGTAGCTTTATAGCCAATAACCTACCAGATCTTTTGGAACAGACCTTAGACAACATGCCATTACAATGGCGACAGAATTTGTTCCTGACGGGGCACCACCACACATTTTTAGAGGCGTCATTGAGTATTTGAATGAACATTATCCAAATCGCTGGATCGGTCGAAATGCTCCTGATCCTCGAAAATGGACAGCAAGATCTCCTGACCTCAATCCGTTGGATTTCTGGTATTGGGGAGACCTTAAAGGGATGGTTTATGGGGCTGGTCCAATAACAACTGAAGCACAACTTCGCGAAAAAAAATTTAATGCAGCTGAAATAATAAATGGACAACTTCGAGGACCTAGAGTAAGAAGCAACTGGGTTTTAACCCCTTCTATCACCCATTTAAATAATTATTATCATAACGTTTAAAAAGGCAGTTAAGTATGGCAGTATGTTATTCATTAATGCTGTTGAAGGAAATGTAGTTTATTTAGTAAACAGACGTTTTCGTTAGAATGATTTTTCAATTCAATTCAATTCAATGGACTTTATTGTAACACATACATAATTATGTATCTTTACAAATGGCGAAGTCTGGCCAATGGCCATTTATACTTAACCATAAATGTCATGTCAATGCTTATTACTACCTTAAAAATAAAATAAAAAACTGAAAAAGAAAAGGAAAAAGAAGAATAATAGTAAAAGAAGAATTAATAAATATGACATAATGCGTACGATTAGAACAAAAAACATAATACGTACGATTCAAAGAGAAGACAATAACCTAAGAGCTCAATAAGTAGTTCTTATATTTTTTTTTTAGAAAAGTTGCTGATGAAACATTGTTCGAAAGAGTTGATCAATTTCACCGCATTATACGTAAAAGACCGTTGAAAAATGGCTGTCCTATGTTGTGGCATTGTCAGGAGATTAATGTTGCGCGTATTCACATTGTGAATAAAATTCCTACGAAGAAGCTTTTGCATGAGATAAACCGGAACAGAAGTTTTTAATATTTTTACGAAAAATGTAACAAAGTTGTATTTGAAAAGATCAGAAATTTTCAACCAATTCATTGAAGATATTGAGTGAGAAACATGATCGTACCTTCTTAAATTGTTTATGTAACGACTACATGAGTTTTCAATTTTTTTTTTTAATTAGACTTACACACATAGCCAACTTGCTCCTGAAATCTGAAATCTTCATCCAAGTACAAACCTAAATTTTTTGCAGAATGGGAAAATATTAGGATACTATTATTTAGTGATAAATTTAACTTTGATTTGAGGAAAGTACGTTTTTTCTTGGAGCAAAAAAGTATAGCTGTCGATTTCGATGCGTTTAGACGTAAATTATGTTTTGCAGCATATGTGCATAAGTACTGCAGATCTTGATTGATAAGGTTGTTAGCTAAATGGTAGTTGCTCGGACAGAAATTATGAAAAGTCTGCATATCATCAGCATATGATTGACTAGAACAATGTTGAAGGGTGTTAGAAATATCAAAGGTGTATATAAGGAATAAAAGTGGACCTAATATGGATCCCTGAGGCACGCCGGAACAAATCGGCCTTTTGTCTGAAAGTGTATTTTGTATGACGACATATTGATGTCGTTCATTTAAATAGCAATCTAACCATTCCAGAACCAAGTCGTCACACCCAATGTATTTACATTTAGAAACTAACAGCTTATGATTCAGGCTGTCAAAAGCCTTGCTGAAATCTAATAAGACTAATGCAGTTGCTTCTTGCCTATCCGCCGCTGTTAGTACATCATCACAAACCCGTGCCAAAGCGGTAGTGGTACTGTGACCCTTTCTAAAGCCTGATTGATTTAATGGCAAAATGCTGCGTTCGAGTAAATACTCATTCAACTGCATATAAACTATTTTTTCTAGAATTTTTGATAGAGCTGACAGCAAGCTAATAGGTCGGAGATCACCAGGAACCTGGGGATTTTGAATCTTTGGAAGAGGTTGCACTAATGCTTCCTTCCAAGCACTTGGAAAAACACCGCGCTCTAAACAACAATTTATTAAGTGCAAAATGTATATTCCTACAGCAGGTAGACACAATTTAATCATCTCAATGGTAATGCCATCAATACCACTAGAATTGGACTTGATACTGCGAATAGCATCCAATACTGTAGATATATCGACAAGACAGAACTGAAAATGAAAATCTTGGTTTAATTTGTTATGGCTATAAAATTCGATAGTTTCCGAGCAATCATCGTCACTTTTCTGGAATATACTGGTAAAATAGTTATTTATTTCATTGGGAACTGCTAAATCATCTGGAATGTCAGTATTACTAGAATCCTGAATTCTAAATGACTTAAGAGCTTTATAAAGAGCTGCAGAGTTTCTTTGTCGAGATAGATGTTGAAGGTAGCCTGATTTATCTGCACGTGTAGCAGTTTTTGTAAAATTTCTCAGTTCATTGTAATGATTTCGATTCGCATACGTTCGAGACCGTCTATATTTATGAAAAGCCTTATCTCGTTCTTTCATTATCATTTTCAAATTGTTTGTGAGCCATGGTGCACGAGGCTTAGACACTCTCACTGTTTTTAGTGGTGCATGTATGTCAAAAAGTCCTACAATGTTATCGGAAATAAATTTTACTTTCTCATCGATATTAGCCACATAAATAACTTCAGCCCAATTAAGGCTAAATAAGTCATCGTCAAAAGAGGTTAGATCAAAATTGCGAGTCTCCAAATGTAACTAGTCTAGGTGGTGGTTTATTGTTTTTACACGAAATGTGACAGACTACAGCCTGATGGTCACTAAAGTTAACAGTGAACGTTCCCACTTTGGAAAAACCGGATCTAAAAGCGTTGAAGAATGATCAATTATTCGAGTTGGTTCATTCAATAACTGGTGGCTGTAAGATTGCAAGCACTGATTAATCTTATTATCAATAAAGAAATTAACGTTGAGGTCACCAAGTACCAAGAAGCATTCATTAGACGGTGCTAAGATGGACAACGTATTATCTAATATACTTACTGCAACATCCAAACTTCCCCGAGGCGGTCTATAAATAACACCAACTACAATACATTTACGGCCAATACGAACCTTGAGCCAAAGCATTTCTAGAGAAGTACGATCATATTCCTCAAACGATAGAATTTCTGATGAAAAACGATTTTTGACATAACAGTTTTGATTTGATCAGTAGATTCCTTACCCTAGACATAGCCTCCAATTTCTGCGCCCTTTCCACGCTCAGCGGTTCCGGCGGAGGAAAAGCTAGCTCGTTCGCTTCAGCCAACGTCCGCAGATCAAAATAGTACTTCGCGTACACGCTAGAGGGCACGTTGATGTTGAACTGCAATAGTTCGAGAAATTGCCGCTCCAGCTCGTTCATGTCCTCCACCGTTATGTCTTTGAGAATCTGACAGTAGTCCACGTTCCAAACTGCTTGGTCGTCCCATACTTTACTCGCCAAGAGAATTGCTCCTGTAAGAAAAAAAATGACGTCGAGTAGGTTGACTTTTCACTACTTACAATTCTTCCTCGCCAGTAGCACAGCAAGTAAAAATGTCGTAGAATGATTATACATTCCACACCTTCATTAAAAATTTGCTGATTTCAAAGACAAGACAATTGAAATAGGCGCTATAGAGACACCCAAAAAGAAATGTAGATCCTAGCGCCATCTATGAAACGGTAGTAGAACCAAATATTCCAAGACTTTTCACAGCAGATCTAAATCACGTAGATGGCGCTAGTATTTTTCAGACCATCAATTTATGTTCTTATAGGCAAGGGCAATGTGTTTACAGTTTTAAATTCTCACCTAAAACTATTCTCTTCCAATTCGAAGGCTGTATATCTAATTCTGCATACGTTAACAGTCTTTCTAAATACACTAGAGTAATAATGGCACATTCAGCAGTCAATTGAGCTGCATTGAACAGAGTTCTGACAAACTTGTAGATTTGCTTGTGTTCCGGATTGTGTTTGTCATAATCATCTGGAACACCGTCTCTGGTCAGAGGATGCAGCTTCTCATCAAAAATGTCTATGTCACGTTGGGAGTCTCTGAAAAGTGGACGGTCGATAAATAAACTCTCATTTTTTAAAATGAATCTAAAGTTGAAACATTAAATATAAGATACAATACTAGACGAAAACAAGATCTTTAATTAGTAGTACCTACATCAACACTTGTAATTTTCAATGGTAGTCGTAATTACAGTATTTACCTATTTTTGATGTGGTAATAGATCGCTAAAGCAACACATTTCACAGTGTTTTTGAGATTTGGTTGGGAGACAGTGCTATCATCCAGATATATTGTAGAACATGAACTGCTCTTCTTCAGAGGTCTTAGATCTGCTATTTGGTGTTGACTTTTCCTGAAGAAAAATACACAATTTATGTGTCTATTCAAAATCAAAACTTAATAAAAAGACACCATCAGCAGCTCTGCCCTACAAATTCCCATTAAAGACAGATGATTATATCCATTACCCACCAGAGGAGTTTCACAAGGATCTTTCCTACCTAATTTTTAATATTCTCACACATTATTACAGGGCTTAGCTAAATCTAGCTATAAAGATTATAAATCACTATTTTGTTTTGCAATTTTCATATGCTTTTTGACATTAATGAAATATTCTGATTGCCTTGATGGTACATATACAGGGTGTTTCAGTTTATTGTTGCATAACTTTAAGATTCGATAGAACTTTTAAAATTAATGCATAAAGTCTATATAAACATGGGTCGATAAATGCGTGGCTTCCGAAATACAGGGTGTTTAAATTTACTTTCTAAAATAGTTTTTTTTAAATATTTCGAACAATATTTGATGTATAACAGTGAAAATTGGTATACAAGGGTTTTTTGGTACGACAAAACGAACCATGGGCATAGTTTTACTGTAGCCGCTAAAGGGCGCTCTCTACCACTCCACGTCTAGTGAAGCATGACTCATCGGTCCATAAAACGTTACTTAAAAAGTAAATTTAAAAACCCTGTATTTCGGAAGCCACGCATTTGTCGACCCATGTTTATATAGACTTTATGCATTAATTTTAAAAGTCCTATCGAATCTTAAAGTTATGCAACAATAAAACTGAAACACCCTGTATAATAAAAAATGCAATTTTTACACTTTATGATTCAAAATTTTGATTTCATATCTAAATCACAAAGCAACGATCCATAGCGAACAGGCCTAAATGCAACCAAGAAAAACCTTGTATGTACTGTAAATCTTCCTGATTTTACTCAACACATATTGTTCAAGTAATATATTATATTTGAACAAATGATAAAGATGCTGGAACAAAAAACATCAATAAAATAAACCAGGGCATGGATTGCTGAAAAAAATGTTGCAATGCACATGCTCATTTAGGGCCATATTGTCAGTTGTTCCTACAATTGTAGGATGACTTTATGGCCTCCTTGATTTTCATAGACTTTCCTTTCCTTCTGAAAGGCGGGGGTATTTCTAGATTTCTACTGTTCCGTGCCAGTGTCAGTGCTCTCCTATAGTGAAGTTATGTTTTCTTTTTTAACTGCAGAAAATTTTGGGCTGATATAACAGATGATATAAATCAAAAGCATGAACACTTTGATGCAAATAGATATTTGCTTAGATTAAGGATATTTGTGACATAACCTCAAAATAGAGAGCTAACATGGAACAGTAGAAAACTATGAAAATCAAGGAGGCCATAAAGGCATCCGACAATTGTACAAGCGACTGACAATATAGCCCTAAGTTCTGCCTATGCTGTATATTCTCTCAAAAGATATGTAGTAAATTAAAGCAAGTAACATAAATGCCATTTATTATTCTTTTTAATTTTGTGTGCCTACAGGGGAATATATTTAAGAAAATTTTTATTCAAAACTGTAAAAAATAAAAAAAGGATTTTATGGATGATCAGTTATTTTTGGCCAAAGCTAAAGCTCAATAAGATATTTTTTTTTAATGTCCAATGTCAAACTGTCAACAAGTAGATAATTAATACTCAATTCAGTTAAAAACTGGATGTAACCAGTTCTTTTGCAAGAGTCTTCAACTGAACACTATTGTAAGAACAGGCAAATCTATTTTCAATTAAATCTTATAACATTTTTATGGATAGTTTGATGTTCTGCACCATAGAAACAAAACTGCTATCTTGTAAGATAAACAATACAGATTCAGAGAATGCCATTATCAGATCAGTATTTATCAAGTTTTTTCTTCCTTGAAATCATAAAAGAATCTAGTAGGCAGAAAATTCAATACTTCATAAAAGGTATGATCAAGTGACCTATGTTTTCTGAAACTAACCTCCTAATCATCCCATTTTCAATAGCAGTTTTGGACCTCTCAATGAATATAGTCTTTGCCATAGGATCTTGTGAAGGATCTGCCTCCCCATCATCTCCTTCTCTTTCGCTGATATGTTGCAAATTGCTTTGACTGATCTCTCCTTCAGGCAGGGAATCCTCTATGGGTAGAATCACCCGTTCCCTGTGACTGCTCTGCGGGCTCGAGTATGAACAGCAACTGTTTTTGTTACCCATGTCGCTTCAGGCTTTTGACTCATCAGTCTCTTGTGGTTTGGATTTTGTGCATAGTTTCAACTGGAAAATGGTGACTTTGCTGGAATTAGAGGTGTTCTGGATTCCATATTTTGCTCTATGGAGATCAAAAGAGTAGTTTTGGGATACATAAATCCAGATCCACACTTGATCCACAACACCCACTTTTCTGAGCCGGCAACTGTTTCGAGAAAAAGGAACGCCACACGTAAACAGATTCAGGTCATTTGTGGTACATCTCAAAATTCGTTCAATTTCCACTGCAATATTCAAGATTAAGTGGAAAATCGATGTCTATGGAATGAGGGTGTATCGTTTTTGAGATTTTGATAAAAACAACAGTAGCTCTCATAAGTCATAAAATCTTAGAGCCTAGCTCCCATGTAGCTCCCTTTTTCAGAATCTAATTCAGGATACTACGAGCGAGCCTATCAGAAATATAGAACTGGACTGCTAGATATAAATTGAAATTTCCAATTTAAAATCCAGGACCAACCTATTGGCAAAGAAATAACAATCTCGCCATTTTTAAAACAGTGAAAATAAGCATTATTTTCGAGAGTCCACGGTGTAGCACAGTGCACTACCGGGAACCGATACTTAGATTTTCGCGAAGAACGGGAATAGGGGAAGACGGATATGACGTCACCCAAATATCAAAAAATCACGTGATACTTCCGCCTTGAATTTCTAAATGACGTCGTCGTTACCCCCGGGATAGACATACGTTTTGAAAGTTGATCTTGTCACCTAGATTGCGGGGTTGCCAGCTCATCGGGCGATTTTGCTACCTCTGCTATCACCAATTGGACTTTTTGTTCGAGGCCCTGCTAATAGTTTTGAGATTTTTCAGAAATGAATGTAAGTACATAAGAATACATACCAGAACGTTAGATTAGTGCACGTATCAGGGTGGCCAAGATAAGGATCAGACTAGGTTAAACTCAGTAATCACAGAATTTTACATCAAGCATTTGTTTGCAGCGCCTTGTTAAATATAATGAAAAAGTGGAAAAAAACACGTTTGTTTATAACTAAAAAACAAATGTAAGGTGATACATCGTTGAAGTCGTAGAAAAAGCTGCTATTAGATACTGTGTAGCACTTTTTTAAAAACATCTAAATAGTGCCATTAGTTTTTTGACATTTCTTAAAATAAAGTAATAAAAACGATTTGGCCAAATTTTAGTTTTTCCCAAATACCTCAGTAAACAAACAAAAACATAGCATGTCAACCCTAACATACAAGTAGATGAGTATGCAAAGCTAACCAGTTTGCTGCACATGTATCCTGTTGCCCTCAGAAGAGTTTGAAGTAGACCTAATTTCCACTTTGGGTACACTTAACACCCACCTCACAACACTAAAGCACCAGTGAGACACAATCGAGAACCTTATAGTGAACACCACTATTAGGAAAAGAATAACTTAACCGAATATAGCTCTGGACAGAGCTGTGAACGCGTCGACATGCCGCTGCGGCCCCGGCTGCCGAGAGACTGAAGGGTGTGAGTGCTGTACCTCGCTGCGGCCAGGTATTACAGCCACGCCCCTTTTCAGCTTCCACTCCGCGCGAACGCTCCCGTCAACGTAAACATCGAGTCGCTTCGTGATACTGTCAGATAAGAAAACGCAGACGCGCGGAGTGGGAGCTGGAAAGGGGTGTGGCTGTACTACCCGGCAGCAGCGAAGTGCAGCACTCACACACTTCAGTCTCTCGGCAACGGTCGGTGCAGCGGGATGTGCACGCGTTCATAGCTCCGGTGCAGAGCTCTATTCGGTTAAGCTATTTTTTTAATAGTGGTGTTCACTATATCATTCTCGATTGTCTCTCAATGGTACTATGGTGTTTTAGTGTTGTGGCGTGGGTGTCAAGTGTCTCCAAGTGGAAATTAGGTCTACTTCAAACTTTTCTGAGGGAAACAGGATACATGTCATAGTCATATACTGAAGTATTTGGGAAAAAATAAAAATTCTCCAAATCGTTTTTATTTTTGTCTGACTTTATTTTAAGAAATGTCAAAAAACTAATGGCACTACATGATGGTGTTCTAGTACTACCCTGTATCTAATAGCATCTTTTTCTACGACTTCAACGATGTAACACGTTACATTTGTTTTTTTAGTTATAAACAAACGTGTTTTTTTCTACTTTTTCATTTTATTTAAGTAGGCGTTGAAAACAAATGCTTGATGTAAGATTGTGTGATTACTGAATTTAAACTAGTTTGATCCTTATCTTGGCCACCCTGTAATAAATTATTATAAAAGGAAATTTACAATTAGCAAGGCCTCGAACAAAATGCTATTTTTAGTCCAAGGAATTGGTGATAGCCCTTATTTACTAAGGCCCGTATCGACAGTCGTCCCTACAATTGTAGGGCGCCTTTATGGCCTCCTTGATTGTCATAGTTTTCTACTTCTTTGTGTCAGAACTCCATTTTGAGGTTATGTCACAAACATCTATTTGCATCAAATTGTGCTTGCTTTTGAGTTATATCATGTTTTATCAGCCTGAAATTTCCTACAATTTAAAAAGAAAACATATCTTCACAATAGGAGAGTGCTGACGCTGACACGGGACAAGTGTAATCAAGAAATTGTTGAAGGAGAGAAAGCAGTATGACAATCAAGGAGGTCATAAACGCGCCCTACAATTGTAGGGACGACTGACGATACGGGCCTAAATATGGTGCAAAAAATCAAGCGCTGATTTATTGACGTTTCCTAAGCTAGAAATTCAGCCGCGTGGGAGACTACAATGTCTTCCGTGGTTGTTGGAGGATACGTGGCCACCAAATGTCCAACAAGAGTAAGTATATAATGATCGACGAGTTATAATTTAATAATACGTCAGCTGTCCATTTTTAGCTGCCTGAATGCCTGATATCTGCTTATAAGACAGATTTCCATATCTTGCAAAGTCAGACTATGCTTTCATGAAGAAATGGCTCATATTTCTATCACTCTAGCAACATCGTCCGATGAGCTGACAACACCGCAATCTAGGTGAAAAGATGACAAGGTCAACTACCAAAACGTATGTCTATCCTGGGGTAACGACGGAGACATTTAGTACGTCAAAGTGGCAGTTTTCCAATCTGCATTTGCTATTTTAAGCGGTGTGCAACGATTTCGAGAAAAATTTCGCTACGGATAGTCTTCTAGAGTATATTTCAAAACTTGTCTTGCGTGACCATATTATCTTTAGTCGGGCCTAATTTTTAACTCAGTAATTAGATGGTGAAAGAAAAATACATTTAACCCAGCAATCTCAACCGTAGAAACGAAAATGGCGGGCAGAAGTACGGGTTTTCTCAAGTGATTTTCTATTTGAAATCCTTGCTCGATGTCATTCATTAAAGGCCGTCAAAACAGTCAAATCTCTTCGGGAAATGGCCACCGATTTGTAATTTTGACATCGTGTCAAAAGAAAAGTTAATTCCTAATTGTTTACAAATATTTTTCATATTTATCAACGATTAATAGCTGGTAGATTATATTTCAAGTTAATTAATACAAAAACAGGTAATATATAGAATAAGGGATGTACATAATCGCTAGTCACATTATTTGTCCACATCATTTTTACGACCAATTCATTGTTTCACATTTTGCAATTCTTGCATTTATCCACAGTTACAAGCATCTAGACTGTACTTGAATCGTAATAACAATTAATTAACTAGATATTACTCATATTCCAGATTTCCAACATGTCTGCTGGACCGTACAATTATTCCTATATTTTCAAATACATTATCATTGGTGACATGGGTGTAGGCAAGTCTTGTCTCCTACACCAATTTACAGAGAAAAAATGTGAGTATATAATTATTCGTATATTTTAATAAGCATGGTTATTATAGAGGTGCATCCACTGCCACAATAATTAGAGGTTGCATGTATTTTTATCAATTTCATATGATGATAACAAGCTTCTGTTTTTGTATCAAATTATCCATTTTTATCATGTTTTGAAACATTTCTGTGTTACATTTTCGGTATCTGTATGCATTTTATCATTATGTACATCACTTCAGTTGGTACTTAGAAGCACAGTTTCACATATTTTATAATAAGTATATGCATTGACTATATAATTTTTAAATGCATAGGCTATATTTCTTGTTAATGTGTTATAGCTTCTTTTTTCTATTTTAAATAATTAATAGGCATATGTATATTAGGAAATATGTTTTGAAATAAGGAGTTAAATACAATAATTAATTTTGCACTAATATACAGGGTGCTACTTAAAAATATGATGTGATTCCAATGGCATGTTATTCACGCAAATTCAAGTAGAAAAGTTCAAATAAACATATACTCTGTAAAACTCTTGTTTGTCAAAGTTTCAAAATTATTTTTTATCATCTCAAAGACCCCTGCACAAATTTTGTTAAATTTTGCCATTATTGTCATTGCAATAAAACTTATCTAGATAATTATGAATTCCAGTGGGATGTCAGTGGTAGTCCCACAAATGATATTGACAAAAAAAGTATTCCATCAACTTTATAAAAAAACATATTTATTTGGATTGAGTATTATGGTATTTGATACAAATAAAAACCAAAGATTCTACCCATGATTTGATTTCATTAATTTAATTATTTTATTATTTCTTGTTCTCTAGGACAAACAAAATATTATTTATTATTATTTAGCCTATTTATCGCTCAAGTCAACTTGGCAAGAACAACAATTTATGAGAAATTACTTGTTTCCATGAACTTTATAATATATTGTAAAACTCATGAAGTTTCATATTCCTGCAAGTCATTACCATTCTTTTTTTTGTTAATAACTTTTTTTTTGTAGTTATGGCTGACTGCCCCCATACAATAGGAGTAGAGTTTGGAACTCGTATAATTGAAGTATCAGGACAAAAGATCAAACTCCAAATATGGGATACTGCAGGTCAGGAGAGGTTCAGAGCAGTCACAAGGTCTTACTATAGAGGTGCTGCTGGTGCACTTATGGTGTACGATATTACCCGAAGGTAATGACTGTATTTGAGAAGGTAGATATTTCCTCTTAAGAAATAGAATACTGCTACAAAAGTCAGAAGCATCAGGAGAAGTTGAAGCCCTGATTTAGTGAAGCTCTTCAACATTGCTTGAGAATTTTTTATATACAAGGATTTACTCATGTGAATATAACAAGTAACAGTTTATACTCAGCAGTATGCCAAAACTGCTTTTATACTGTACAATAATTTTTATCTTACATATTTTAAATTGTCATGATCATGTGTAGGTCTAACATCTGTTTTTATAATTGTAATTTTTAATATGTCTTGTGTATCAATCATTTTTCCCTCTTTGACTTGTTACATGTACTAATTTCCTGAAATGTGATCAATAAATATCCGTCTATGAGGTGTGATCAAAAAATGTGGACAATGAACAAATTATTCAACTAACAAAGTATTCTCCTATGGCTATGCACTTATGCCAACAGTGATTCCATTGGGTGCATTTTTGGAATGATGTCAAAACATTCCCCTTTTAGGAAAGTTTTCACTTTTGAGCCAGAAATCCCAGAGAGTAATATGGATATAGACATTCTTTTGCCCAAATCTCGCGAATCAAAAGTGAAGTCTGGTGCAAAGGTGCATTGCTGTGAGGTACAAGGGAACCTTTCTAGTCTTTTTTTTTGCAACATTCGGAGGTCACGGTTGTCGTTTTTCGTTGGTTTTTCAGGTCAAATGTCATTCTGACCTCCGCTCTTACCACTTATAAACAGTCTTCTGAGTCACCACATACTGGGTGCGCCATCTATTACTTTGTTTATGTGTTACGATGTGAGTCAAAAGTCATGTGGTATGCATAATTGAACTGTCAAAGGTATGCCATTTATAGTCATGGATTCGTTTACAACACAACAACGCATTTTGGTTATCCAAACCTATTACGAAAACGGTCGAAATGTAAAAAATACTTTTCGCAAACTTCGCACTATTTTTGGCCAACATGGACGCCCTACAGAGCCTGGAATTCATAGGATTGTTAATCGTTTTCTGTAAAGAGAAGACGGATTTTCGGCCAAAGTGCTCTTTTCTGATGAGGCTCATTTTCACCTCAATGGGCACGTGAATAAGCAAAATTGCAGCTTCTGGGAGGCTGAAAATCCACACCAATATCATGAACAACCTCTCCATCCCGAAAAAGTGACTGTTTGGTGCGGATTACGGGCTGGTGGCATCGTTGGACCACTCTTCTTTGAAGATGCCGAAGAAAAGGCCATTACCGTCAACGTGGAACGTTATCGCGGCATGTTAACAGACCCTTTGTGGCCACATTTGGATGGTATTGGTGCCGACGATCTTTGGTTTCATCAAGACCGAGCAACGGCTCACACATCTCGCCAAACAATCGCCTTATTGCACACGAAATTTCAAGACCGCATAATTTCACGAAATTCAGATGTCAGTTGGCCCCCGTGATCGTGCGATTTAACACCTCTTGACTATTTTCTTTTTGGATTTTTGAAAGGAAAAGTGTATGCGAATGGTCCCCGGACAATTCAAGACCCAAAGCGCAATATTCGGACTGAAATTGCGGCCATAGACCCGATTACTCTGGGAAAAGTCATTGAAAATTTTGATGTTGGCCTGTAAACGAAGCCGCGGTGGTCACATGACTGCTGTTATTTTTCATACATAAATGGCATAAACCAACCTTCATTTATCAATAAAATAATTCGATTTCACCTCGTAAAAAGCGTGTTGATTTTTCAAATAGAAAAAAAAAGTAATAGATGACGCACCCTGTATCAGTTTCTTTGGCACTTTCTTGCAACTTAAAAATAAAAATTTGTGAACACTTTCGAAATCCATGATGCACAACAAATACAGCATATACTGGAAGTTAGTAGATAAGTTGCAACTTATCAAATTTACCACAAACTATTTCAATAAAACAAAATATCAAACTGATCACTTTAGGTGATGTAGATGCAACAGTACCCAATATAAAAATTTGTTTATATTTTTTTATTACACCTCGTATATGACTGTTAATACCATATTTGTTAAATTTATGTTGATGTTTTTCTCTAGATCTACCTACAATCATCTGAGCAGCTGGTTGACCGACACAAGAAACTTGACCAATCCTAGCACTGTGATTTTCCTCATAGGCAATAAGTGTGACCTAGAAGGCCAACGAGATGTTACCTATGAAGAGGCTAGTAAATTTGCAGAGGAAAATGGGCTCATGTTCGTCGAAGCTAGTGCCAAAACGTAAGTAAAACATATAACGGGTGATTTTCAAAAAAACACAAAAAATTTGAAAAAACGATTAAATCTTTAATTGAGTCGATAGAACGGCCGATGTAATTTAATGTTTAAAGATTATTTCATGTAAATGTTGGCCGCGGTTCCGATTTAGATTGCCCATGCGCAAGATCCAATTTTGGCACACTCTCTTCAACATATCGGCCGGTATCTCACGAATAAATGCTTTAATATTGGCTTCCAGTGCGTCAATCGTTGCTGGTTTATCCCTTTAGACATTAGCCTTAACATGTCCCCACAAGAAATAGTCCAACGGCACTAAATCACACGATCTAGGCGGCCAAACTTGAGATAAACTGTTCACCGAACTCGCCTCTCAATAGGGCCATTGTTTCGTGTGCGGTGTGGCATGTGGCACCGTCTTGTTGAAACCACATGTCAGCCAAGTCCAGCTCTTCCATTTTGGGCAAAAAAAAGTTTGTTATCATCGCACGGTAGCGCTCGCTATTCACAGTTACGTTCCGGCCATTGTCGTCTTTGAAGAAGTACGGCCCGATGATGCCACCGGCCCATAATCCACACCAGTGATTTTTTCGGGATGCATTGGTAGATCTTGCAATGCTTTTGGCTGGTCTTCACTCCAGATGCGGCAATTTTGCTTGTTAACGTACCCATTCAACCAGAAATGAGCTTCGTCGCTGAACACAATTTTTCGATAAAAATGTGGATCTTCCTCCAACTTTGCCAGCGCCCATTCACCAAATTGTGTGGCTTCAATTCTTGCACCAGCTGTATCTTATAAGGTTTTACACCCAAATCCTGTCGCAAAATGTTCCACGTAGTGGAGTAACAGAGGCCCAATTGCTGCGAACGGCGGCGAATCGACATTTCACGGTCATCACTAACGCTGGCGGATACAGCCGCAATATTTTCTTCAGTCCTCACTCTACGTCTGCGTGTTGGTGGTTTAATGTCCAATAATGTAAACAGGGTTTGAAATTTAGTCACAACCTTCCGAATAGCTCCCTCAGTAGGCCGACCAAATTGCCCATAAATTGGAAGCAGTGCTCGATGCACTCTCTTAACCGAGCATGAATTTTGATAGTAAAATTCAATAATTTGCAAGCGTTGTTCGTTCGTAAGTTGATTCATGGTTAAATTATAGACCAAACTGCACAAGTTTGACAATGACACAAGACACGATTCACGCGTCATCTGTCAAAAACAGTGTTGCCAAAAAGATACTAGCAAAATATGATTTAGCATTACTTATCTCGTTGTTTAGGTGTCTACTATGCCAATGAAAACTGGTCCAGTGGAGGAGTTTATATCTCATCTGTTTGCATAAGACTGACGACCTAGGTATATTTATATGCTTAAAACCTCGGTAATTTTATCTATCAGTACATCGTTCACGCTATTTTTGGAGCACCTTTAAAATGCTGGTTTCCTCATCAAAAGTCAGACGATCTTCGTGGGCGAGAAAAACATGTTTTCTGTGTCCTTCAGATCCAGTCCTTGTGAGGATGCTCGCAAGTATGTCTGTATAATTTAAATATACTCGGTGACATTAGAAGTGTTTAATACAGGGTGACGGGAAAATAGATGCGGAGTCGATGGGGGGGAGATAGTACAAGCCAATCTGAGTCGATTTTACTATAGGAACTACTGTCCGAAAATTAGCAGTTTTCGAATTATACTGATTTTTAAATTTCATAAAATTAACGTCCTTTATACACACTGAAAGATAACCTTTGCAATAAATTGGGTTCTAAATATTCAATATCTGAAGCTAAGAAGCTGAATCCACGCCTGCTGATAAGAAACGTTAATTTGGACGGTCTTGACAATCCTGATGATTTGATTTCGAACATAGCTTCTCTCAACAACATTGATAGTTCTCTACTTAAGTTTGTCACTAAGCTCATATCCTCCCGCGGAATCAACATCGTAATTGAAGTCACTCCTACTCGGATCGGAATTATTAAAGACAGGGTTTTTATATATTGGTTGGAAAAAGTCACCTATCCCTGATCACTTTCGCATATTAAAGTGTTTCAAGTGCTGTTCGTTTGGCCATTCTGAAGCATCTTGTAAAGCTGATCTGTCCTGCCCAAGGTGTACGCGAAATCATAAAATCAAGGAGTGTAACTCGAGCGCCCTACAATGCGTAAATTGCCTGAACCATAACAAGGTGTACAAGAAGATTCTACCAGTTGATCATTCGGCTAATTTTCCAAACTGTCCTGTGTTTCTCAATTTTGTTCAAACTCTAAAAGAAAGGGTGGATTATGGCTAACACTATAAAAAGTGTCTTGAAACTATGTCACTTAAATGTGCGTTCTCTAACAGCTCACTTTAATTATTTTGCCTCTCCTGTTCAATATAAGTTTGATGTTGTAGCAGTCACTGAAACATGGCTGCATTCCAGTATTGACAGCACTGTAGTCAATATACTTGGGTATAATTTCTTCCGTAAGGACCGTGGGAGCAGAGGGGGTGGCATCGGTCTCTATGTTAAATTAGATATTAGCACTAATCTTATCCCAGATGAGCTCGATGACTTTATAAATCCTCTTGAAATGTTATGCTATAAATTTAAACTGCACGGGTCCAGTATGTTAATTGTTGTTATATATAGGCCACCACATTGCTCTATACATCAAGCCATCCAGTGTTTAGAAAATCGTATCTCATTTTTCACTCCCCAATATGACATTATATTCTTGGGCGATATGAATGTCGACTTGCTTGCTCATAACAACATCCTCAGCAGCTGCTTTGATTTATTCAATTTCATTCAAGTCATTGATGAGCCTACACGTGTTACAGCCTTCAGTTCCACATTACTTGATCCAATATTTGTTAGTGACAATACTATCGTCAAAGGTCAGCAACACTCAATGCAGACTCAATTAGTGATCATCGGCTCACATACTGTGATATTTCCGTTTGTTATAAAAAAATAGAGCCTAAATTTGTAACATATAGAAATCTTAATAGCATTGATATTCAAAGTTTTAAGACGCAGATTGCATCAATGCAGCTTAATGACATTTATTTCGTGAATGATGTGGATATTAAAGTCTCTATTTTTACTGGCCGTCTTCTTTATCTATTCGATCTCTACGCTCCGCTACGTACAGTACGTTTCACAAAACCTGCTGCGCCCTGGCTCACTCCTAACTTGAAAATGATTTTTCAACTCAGAGATGAGGCATTCGCTGTCTATCAGCATAACAGATCTGATCAGAATTGGGTCAGCTACAAAGATTTGAGAAATTATGCCCTTGCATCGCTTAGAAGAGAGAAAAAAGCATATATGTCACGTTTCCGGAATCTTAACTCTAGTCAAGCTTGGAAACACCTGAGGAGGATGAATGTGGTAGCCCAGAAACATGTTGCGATACCTCCCAGTCTCCTTGAGCCTAACATTTTAAATAATTATTTTCTTTCAATTTTCCAGACAGCTGCAGCTGATCCAAATTTGATTGATAGTGTCTCTAACTCTTATAGCGATAGACGCCATACACCGGATGCACCTCTGTTTGCTTTTAAACTCCTTACTCAGCAAGACATCGTCAATATAATCTCTCACATTAAGTCTACGGCATCTGGCTCTGATGGTCTAACTTTAAATATGGTTTGCTTATGTTTGCCTGATACCATAGACCATATAACTCACATTATTAATGTCTGTCTCGAAACAGGTTACTTTCCTGCCAGTTGGAAAAATGGTATTATTATTCCAATAGCTAAAACTAATCATCCAGAACAATATTCGGATCTCAGGCCAATTACCTTATTATGCTTTCTATCAAAAATACTCGAAAGAGCTGTCTACTCACAACTAGTTTTTCGAACAAAATCACTTATTTCCTCTACATCAGTCAGGTTTCAGAGCTGGTTACAGCACTACTTCGTCTTTATTACATCTTACTGATTCCATCATTCACAATTAGACAATCACATCAACACCGTCTTGGTACTGTTAGATTTCTCGAAAGCCTTTGATATGGTCAATCACCAGATACTACTCAGTAAGTTATCTCATTATGGAATGTCAGATATAGTTCTAAGGTTCTTTGAGTCATACTTGCTAAATCGTCAACAAACAGTGAAAACTGATCAGGGAATTTCCTCCTCTGACCCAGTTCCTTCAGGAGTTCCTCAGGGCTCAGTATTAGATCCCTTACTATATCTGATTTATACGATCGATCTGCAAGACTGTTTAGTCCACTGTAGTATGCAAACTTATGCAGATGATACTCAGTTAGTGTTTGGTTTCGATCCATCAAAGGTTGATGAAGTTTCTTTTAAAGTTAATTTAGATTTGGCTAACATCGGTGATTACTGTAACAAACACTGCTTGAAGACCAATAAAACTACTGCAATGTTGTACTGTTCGAAGAACTCCTACCGTGAAATGAAGCAGAGGATTTGTGTTTTTTTGGATGAGACACTCATCCCTTTTGTGGATTACTCCAAGAATCTCGGTGTTACCCTTGATTTAAATATGAGATTCGATCGGCATGTCTCTTTCCTATCTAGAGTAACGTATTTGCGTTTGAAACTCCTCTATTCTAATCGATACATCTTGAATTTTAAAACCCGAAAAAAGCTCGCTGAAAGTCTTGTGTTGTCTGTCATTTCTTACTCTCTTGTTCTGAATTACCCATGTTTAGACTACGTCCACAAAAGGAAACTCCAGAAAATTCAGAACAGCTGTTGTAGGTTTATTTTTAGATTGCGCAAGTTTAGTCGCGTCTCAGATAAAATCAAAGAACTCAACTGGTTGCGAATTCTCGGTGTTACCCTTGATTTAAATATGAGATTCGATCGGCATGTCTCTTTCTTATCTAGAGTAACGTATTTGCGTTTGAAACTCCTCTATTCTAATCGATACATCTTGAATTTTGAAACCCGAAAAAAGCTCGCTGAAAGTCTTGTGTTGTCTGTCATTTCTTACTCACTTGTTCTGAATTACCCATGTTTAGACTACGTCCACAAAAGGAAACTCCAGAAAATTCAGATCAGCTGTTGTAGGTTTATTTTTGGATTGCTCAAGTTTAGTCGCGTCTCAGATAAAATCAAAGAACTCGACTGGTTGCGAATTGATAAGTTATTTTTATATCTTTTGACCGTCTTCACGCATAAAGTTCTACTATCTAACAGACCAGCTTACCTCGCTAGCAAATTAGTTCACCGAGGTAGTTTTGTTACCAGAGCTCTTAGATTTAATGCTAATTTTAACATGCCTCCTCACAATACCTGGGTCTTTGAAAGAAGTTACACCTATAATGTTGTCAAGCATTACAATGCAGTCAACAGTGGCTATCGATCCAAACAGGTTGTTTCTTTTAAGAAATTAATGAAAAGTCAGCTGCTGGAGTCCATTTAGTTCATCTTTTCTTGTGCTCATGTAATTTTTTTTTTATTTTTTTTTGTTTGACTATTTTCTACTATTTTTGTTTCAAATTAAAATTCTCGCAATACTATCTGCATTTATCTCGTGCAATCAATGTTGTCATTCTTATGAATTGTATTTTATTTTTTTGGTATGTTATTATTTTGTTTATTTTATGTGTTTAAGTATTATTTTTTCCTGTTGTGGGGTTGAGTGTAAGAGTAGCCATCTGGCTAAACTTCGCCTCACTGCAGTTAATAAAGGCATTATTATTATTATTATTATATCTTTGTCATTACTAAACCGGTTTGTGACTTTGATACCTCATTTGAAAGGTAATGAAACGTCGATATTTTAAAATTGTTTTGCACGAAAAATTTGTAGGTGATTGTTTCTAGTAAATTGAGTTTTTGAGATGAACGAAGATTTTTTTTAACAAATATCGAACTATTTTGAAGCTTACTGCATGAGATAACGTCAATAATGTACATTTGAGTATCAATTTTCGTATTTTAGAATATTTTTATTGTAAAACCAATGAAACACCCAATTTTCAAGTTTTATGACTTGGTTAACGTATAAAGGACGTTAATTTTATAAAATCTTAAAAATTAGTATAATTCGAAAACGGACAGAAGTTCCTATAGTAAAATCGACTCAGATTGGCTTGTACTATCTCCCCCCACCGGCTCCGCATCTATTTTCCCGTCACCCTGTATAATATTTAAAGCTTGCTGTGGCAACAATATCAACGTTTTATGTTTGTTTCTGTTTACCTTTGTTAAAATCTTATCTCTTAGTTTTTGTGAAGGAAGCAGTTTCTGAGAGCTGAGTAGTACATAGTACTAAATGCGCCATATTTTAAACAGTAATTTCTTAGGATTAATCTCAGTCTTATTTCGATTTGATTTCACTGTTAAATGACAAATGACCAAGGTTCGTTTTTACCTCAGTGGCGACAACGTGGAAGAAGCGTTCTTGGAGACGGCAAAGAAAATCTACCAATCGATCCAGGACGGCAGGTTGGATCTGAACGCGGCTGAATCAGGCGTTCAGCACAAACCGTCGCAACCTGGCGGTAGACCGGGCAGCGCTGCAGGTGGTGACCAATCGGGCAGAGATAACTGCGCTTGCTAAACTTGGAGATACAAGGGGGGATTATTGAGAAACCAGCGTGTGTACAGTTGATTATGTTACGTACGTGATGAAGCGAGGGTTATCTTTCAGTATTTTTTGATTTTTTTGATACCGCTGGCTGGTATTGCTCTGTTGGTTCAGTATTATAGCATCTAGCCTCGCATCGAGAAGCCTCAACATACAAGGTGTTTCAAGACAAAGGTAAACTATTTTTGTTTAATTTGAAATACATAGTGGTGAAATTTCGGAGTGGAGCTTAATAGTTTTGGAGGAAACTATGTTACAACATTGCTTTAACTTGCAAAAAAAATATTTTTATAATTATTCACTTCTGAGCGAAAGTAAACTGTTGATTTAGTTTTCACCGATTTCCGAATCAAGAGATCAGATTTGCTAAGAACTGAATGATCGTGAAAAGATATCACGAGAAAGGTAATGGCCAATCACACTTTCCTTTAAAATTATTTAAAAAAGTGCGTAGTTGCCATGTATCAAGTTTCATTAAAATATAATGAAAATTATAAAAAAAATGAAGTTGGGGCGAAAATTCATTCACATTTACGTTCCTCGGGTGTTCTTCTGGTTTATTGATGATTGTACAGGTAGGATAATAAATATATTATATTATATTTTTATTAAACATCAATGATATGATTTCTTGAAGTACTAGAGAGTTGGATGAACTGACATGCAATACCAGAAATTTTACTTCAATTTGAAACTTTTCACGTACGTAACACATTCTCTTAGCATCCTTTTATTTACAAAAAAACGGTATTTTACTTATACCATAATTTAGAAGTTTTATATTGCTGTGGGAGATAAAAAACTCTATATACATTTCGTTTTATTTAGTACTATTTTTTAGATAAGGATTTTTTAAAATTAAAATTTGTTTGCACGTAGAATTTACATTTTCACGAAGTTGTACAGTGCTTAGCATGACAGCTGTTTTGTGCTGTTTCACACGAAGTTTTCGGGGGTGTTGGATCAAATAGTCTGTAAAGGTCTGCGCCCACTGTACCATACAATAACAGGTCATTCATTTGGAGGCACTTTTTTTTAAAGAAGACATAAACACAATCAACTATACCGGAATCGCTTTGCTATCCAGGAAAAGCGTTCCTAACATTCAGTTTTTGAAGATTGTTTCTTCCAAATATCAGCAGCTTTGCGGTCTATTCTAGAATTTCGTTAACGCGATCGAGCATTTGTGAATGGTATTTGGCTGCTTAAACTTCAAGCTAATAATCTTCAAAACATTTGGTATTGTAACAAAAACACCGTTTTTACTATTATTTGAAGCAAATATAACATCAATTTATTAAAACACTTGCAACTAATTTATTACAAAATTTATGACCATGTCGACTGGACTATAGTGTCTTCGCTGGTGCTGACTCATCGCCTACTAATTTCTCTTTTTGGGGACCATGCTTTAACCACTTAGATCGCGTGGTGATTTGACACCTCTAGATTTTTTTGCTCAACATTTAAAACCCGTTTTAAAGCTTTAATCATGGTTCCGAGTCGTATGGAGAGATACCCACAAATGTTTATTTTGTGACGGGTCACAAAGTATATTGAAAGAAACGTTTCTTTGCGATTTGTCAAGAAACAGGAAGGTTTTTGGAGACTTTATTATAAGTGTATATTTATTATATAAATTTTGAGTATTTTCAGACTGATGCTATTTTCAAGGTCTTTAAGCAGTCTTCACACTATTTTCAATCTACAATTTGAAATTATGGAAATGTGCAATTTTTTACATATAAGCACGAAAAAACGTCGCCGATTTTTCAGACGCAAAATGAGTTTCCTCTAAATATTATTTGTAATCGGGCACTCCAACATTTTGGAAAAAAAACTCAAGATATAAGTTTCTCGAAACGTTGTCTAATTAGAAAATTTGCAATTCCAAAATAAATTAAGTTGTCCAACATTTGACAAAAATAATTTTCTAAAAACGATCCTGAAAAATTTAATTGTTTTAATTTTTTGAAAAAGGTACTTTTGAATGGAATACTGATTAGTATAGTGGGCAGAGACCTTAATAGTGATTGTAGTATCACTGTGCAAATAAAATTAAGGTTTTCATATTGGAGAGTTGATGTAGTCATTTGAATATCGAGATATTACAAGCTAAGTAGCTATAGGTTTTCGGTAGGTTTTATCAAAATGGAAATAATTTTATGCTCTAATCTAGCATAGCTTCTCACCATAGGTTTAAACAATTTTTGTTTGATATAACCTGGAAGCCCGAGGTGGTGTTCTGTAACATCTCGTACATACCAAAAACACCTATTTCTCTAGTAATAGTTTTCCAATTGATATCGATAGCTTGTGATATCCCATGTTTATCTCACTTTTACAATAAAAAGCTGATTTATAGAAGTATATTTACACTGAAATTAGAAATTCCAAGGTTCGTCCTATCTATATGCTTTTCCTACTGTTAAAATTAAATTGTGTATGGGCTTGAACACGTAATATTCCTTTAAGAAAAATGATTATTGCAGATTATTGCAAATTGTTTTAGTGATGAATGTTTGTATGTGATGTATTTATTGATATCATATATAAAGAATAATATAGGTAATAAGTTAAAATGCATTTTGTATTATTTCCAATGTTAAAAAAGTATCAATACACTATTCTTTTACGTTATATAGTGTTATTTCAATTAATCCAACGTTGAAGCACAACGTGTTCCAGAGATTTAAGATTACCAAATAAAATTAAAAAATTAAGTACCAGGGATTTTTAGGAAAAAACATAAGTTAGAAGTTCCTTATAGCCATAACTGGCAAATAAAGAAGCAAAAAGTATGGATTTTTTGAAAAAAAACTAAAAGTGACGATATACAGGTATATAATCTACCTCCCGTGTCACTCTGGCGTGTTATTTCTGGGACGCCCTGTATATTCTGATTCTGTTTTTGGCACAATTTAATGCAAAAAGACGGGCACTAAATAGCATTAAGAGTTGTTTAAACGTTTTCAAACAAATTCTATAACATTTGTTCCATTAGAACGTTTTTTTCCGATTTTTGGATCATTCTGAACAAAAAATGTTCATATGGACCTTTCTCTGAAAAGTATAGTTTTCAAGATATCGATGATTCAACATTTGAAAACAAAATATGCCATTTTCGATCCCAAAAAAATATGAAAAAAAAACAAAAATTTTGATGTCGCCATAGTTCTTCAAACATCCATTAACAAAATCTTAAAGCAATTAATTTGATAGTATTATTATAAATCTTCGAAGTTGAGTCATTTATTTTAACAGTGAGTAGATCTGATCAAAAGAAATGTTTTTTTAACAAAGTTATAGCCCTTTGGAAGTTTGAGTACCGCCCTGTCTCAATAATATCATGTGCTCGTGTTTGGCAACAACGGATATAATCCGCCTTATCGGTTCATCGCATCGGAAACAAAAAAGCGAAAGAATTTGGAACGATGTTTTTACAATTATTTTATTCAGTTCAGTTATACATACAGTCAGTGTCAGTCGCGTGTGAATAGTGTCTGTTGCGTGGCTCAAACGAAATAAAAAATGGCACATGTTTATGCGGATCGGTTTCCCAATCGAGTGCAACCAACCCCTCGTGCCTTTGTTAATGTAGTACAACGGGCTCGTGAATCAGGTGACTTAAGACCTCACAGGGGACCTCACGATCAAATACAGGTCCGCACTGAAATACTTGTCGGGAGGATACTTTATAAAACAAGGTAAATTTTTTTTTTTATTTTTACACATATTTTGGTTTATCTTCCTTCTACAATCATTATCTGAAAATTAATGACTCAACATCAAAGTCACCCTGTAGAGGCGACCGCCAGCTAAATTTCTTGCTGCAAACTCTTACATTATCTAAAATAAAACTGTTATTCATAGAGTACCATCTGGTACGTTTATTGAGTCACTATGAATTGGTACAGAAATAAATTGATTACAATAGCTCCCCATAACGTAGTTTGAACTCAATATTAGGTCCATAGATCTTACATATATCACATTTCCTTAGACTCACTTAACATATTCAGATCTGTAAGCTTTTAGGGACGGTTTAACAAGCATATGCTATATAAGGCATATTTTTATATTATCCTATTTCATACTATCAGCAAACTACAATACTATAGGCACTGCAATTACAACAGATTAACAACACATCAATCCCAGTACCTACAAATAAATGTATACTATTATTTGATATGTGGAACGTATATATACGGAAATGGATTCTCTATAAAACAAAAACAAATAAAATATTCGTTCCTGTTGTATGATGAAAACAAAATCGCATTCGTATACTTGATAATACCTAAGTATATCACATTTTAAAAACAGCTTTATATAACGTAATAACAAAAGCTCTTAGAGGGTGTTATACTAACAATAAAAACGAATGCACTAACGTCACACAATAGTCAAAAAAATACTTGAAGTAATCTAAACTACACAAACGAAAATAACAATCGAGAACACAAATGAAAGTCTTGAATGTAGGAACTTTAAGTACATAACATTTGAGCGCGTTGTTTGTGATCTTTTTTGCTCTTTTTAAGCGCAATTAACAAGATGAGGCTGTTATCAAAAATTCTTGTCAATATGGACGGAGACACAGTATTATTAAAAATTATACTGAAATAATAACTTCGCCCACAGTGACTGACTGCTTATTAAAAATACTGATCTATTTTTTATTACTTTAGCATTTATTATTGTAAAAAATGATACGATCTCTGAATTTCATAAGCGATAAATTATTGTACTACTTTTTTCAAAGTATTGTCAGTTTCGCTCTAGCGAAAATGTCACCTATCGATTTTCGCTTTACGAAAAACATGATAAATTTTTCATAGGTATATAGTCCGACTCCCTTTTTTCGGCAAACCTGAAAATGAATAAATATTCAAAATAAGTGCATAACGAAAGCAGAAAATATTACGAATTGAAAGGACCAAATCAAATGCTGCCTCATGGAATTTGCAAATTATTTGAAAGGCGAACGAAAAAACTGGGTTAAACGCTCCCGCGACAAGTATGAAAACAGAAGTTGTTAGTATATATAATAAGTGACATATAAATCCGAACACCCAGATTAAATGGTTTTATTTTAATAAAAGTTGGTGAATGTATTTATCTTACTGTAAATAACAAGTGAAAAAATTTTCAGCCTTATCAGTTGGACATTCCGGTTTTTATACTGCTTTTTTTTAATTCACTAACGCTCTAAAAATGAATATTTCAGCCGCAGTAATGAATCAACGTTATCGGATTTTGGTTCTTGACATCCTTTACGACCTGTTACGATGCCTCGAGTACGGAGACCTGTACGATTTCGTCAACTTAGTGAGTTTGATAGGGGCCGTATAGTGGGACTTCGGGAAGCTGGACTTTCTTTTCGGGCAATTGCAGTTAAAGTGCAAAGAAGTGTAGACACTGTGGTTAGGTGTTGTTAGGCATGGCTTCGAGAAGGCTGTACGCAAAGAGCAAGGGCCCCGGACGCCGCCGTAGAACAACAGACCGTGAAGATCTCCGCCTAAGATTATTGGCCTTAAGGGACCGTTTCTCCACTACCAGGTCCATTGCAAATGAATGGTTTGCAGAACACGGAAGACCTATTGGCATGCGAAGTGTTTACCGACGAATGAGAAGTTTTGGCTTGTTTTCATACCGGCCACACTGGGTCCTCCCTTTAACTCGAGAACACCGACGTAATCGCCTTGAGTGGTGCAGACAACGGTCACTCTGGGATCAGGAATGGAACAGTATTGTCTTTAGTGACGAGTCTCGATTTTGTTTAGGCATGCACGATGGTAGTGCCAGGGTTAGAAGGCGACGTGGTGAAAGGAGGAATCCACAGTTTTTTGTTGAAAGACATGTTCATCACACTGTTGGAGTTATGGTTTGGGGTGCTATAGCTTATGGTTCCAGGTCACCTTTAATCTTCAGCTAACATGAACGCGCAGCGTTATATCCACGAAGTTCTAGAACCCCATCTTTTACCCTATCTTGACACCCTGGCAGATCCAAATTTCCAACAAGATAATGCTCGACCACCTGTTGCAAGAGTCACAATAGACTTCTTTCAACATAATGATGTCACATTGTTACCATGGCCACCAAGATCTCCCGACTTATCCCCAATTGAGCACGTGTGGGATATGATGGGTAGGAGATTGCTCAATTTGCAACGTCCTCCTCAGACTCTAGAAGCACTTCGAGAGGAGTTGGTGGTTGCCTGGAATGAGATACCACAGGAGGACATTGACCACCTGATCAGAAGCATGCCTAGGCGCGTTGGAGAATGCGTAGCACATCAGGGTGCATCCACACATTATTAAAGGTCAAAGGGCTTTAAAGCAGTGCAATCATTTTGAAATTTTATCATTTACTTATTATGCTTCATTAAGTACTTATACAAAATTTTATTAAAATAAAACCATTTAAACTGGGTGTTCGGATTTATATGTCACTTAGTATAGTATAGTGTACAGTGACGTAGCTTGCTTCTCGGGGGCCCCATATCAAAAATATAGGGAACATCACCCAACTGTGGCGAATCCGAAATGGAGGATAAAATTTGAAGATTTTGTAAATGCCAAAATTTTAGAAATTCAGATAAATGTTTCGTTTTGCGTTGTCTACAACAGGTAATCACGTAATCCATGTGAGTTCATAGTAGGTGGAAATGGTGTGAATCACAACAGCGTTGTAAGTAAAAATTAAAAGAAATTTCAGATCATCCCAAAGTGTGTCTTTATATGCGTTACAATTTTCTGAAAATGTTTAAGAGTAATCAAAGATCTTTGTACCGAGTTCATGCCACTATTTTTCACTTATAGAACTCCTAAGGTATTTTCTTCTTTGAGCTGTTACAGAGGGTTAAAAATAGGAAGTATGCTACTATCACCTAGCCCAGTTTTTGAAAATCGGTCCATCTTCAGCGAAGAAAAAGTCAAAAAAATAAAAATTGCTCAAATTTCGTTTTTTGGCGTTCCCGAAGAGCCTTTTTTATTTTTTTTTTTGGGTAAAAAATTGGTAGGCGTTTAATTTCTCTGTTTTAGTCTCTGTTCTCTTCAAAACAGCATTATTCACGAACTACATATGAACAAGCTTCAACTTTACACAAGTTAATTACAAAAATTGTAGCCAACAGTTTAGTCCTAATTTGGAAAATATTTTTATCTCTACAGGGTGGTTACGAGGTGACCCAAACATACATTTTTTTACTGGAAAGATCTACTTTTTATTACAGATTTGGATAGGCCCTTTAAAATGAAACAATTTGATATAACACATTTCAGGGTTTTGTTTTCAAATTGGACACTTTATCGAAAAAAACGCTTAAATTTGACAACTGTTATAGCTAGAGTACTTAATTCTCCGGCAAATAAATTTCAGGATCCTATATTTTCTTACTGTCTACCCACTATTTTAGTTTTTTATACAGGGTGCAGAAGTTTAAAAATAAAAAACACTTTTTTGATATCTTCAAAACCGCCAACTGGAATGAACGAAAATTTGGTATGTGGATTTACCTAAGTATTGTCCACATTCAAAAGTCGTTACTTAAAATTAACGTACACCAGTGGCGGAGATACAGGGGATTAGTGGCATTAGTTTTCCAAATAAAAATAGTACGCTACCGTTTTTTTTCGAAACGTCCAAATAATTACTCTTGTGTTTTTTTCCTAGGTTGCATTGTTTTGGTAAAAATAAAATGAACAAATTAGATAAAACATTATTTCAATAAATTTTCAAAAAGACCTGTGTATGATGTTTCATATTTGGTCACGACTTGTGAATCACCCTGTATAAATATATTTGGGAGTGTGAATGGTTTTTGAGTTACAGCTAACCTGTTTTGTGAATCAGATATCAAGGTAAATGAAAAATATTACATTTCAAAATAAAAAAGTAGATTAAGCAAGCAACGACAGATCGTTATAATTGGCGTATTTTCGCTATAAATTAACCCCCCCCAACCTTATGCAATAAAGCCGAGAAGTACCCTGCATTTTACGCTGAACCTTATCCTTTATCAACTGATGATAAATTTTAAAATAAATGAAACCACAGATCAATTATTATACTGAAGTTTTGGCTGCAATGACATCTACTAATCATCTGCAATTTAAAACGTCAGAATTTGAGACAAATTTGGTACAAATCGCCTCCCAAACTCAATAATATCAAACATCACTCCAAAAGCCTGCAATATGGGGGAGGTGAGGAAATAAAAAAAAACACAAAATTATCCCACATTATTTATTCTTCTAAAATAATTACAATCTTGCGCAAATACACAAGTTTACAGCTTTCACAGCCTTTACCACGCTTTTATCGAATCCGAATATAACAATGATTGAAAAACATCATCAAACCAATGAATATTTCTGAACTTCGTGAAATAATGTACAAACTTTATACAGAAGATGTTGAAATGACAGAAGTCGAAACAATGAATTATTTTTGCATGACACACCAGAGTAGATAATCATACTTAGGTCCTCTGATGTTATCTAAAACAAACAGGACCGATTAAAATTAGGACTTACGAAAAAAACGAGGCTTTTTAGACACGAAACTGAGTTTAGTCAACCGTTATAATGCCTTTTTTGCACCACAAAACCGTCCACTATCAATGAAGTGCGAATCAAACGTTCAAACGTGAAGCATACTTAACAAGTAAGGATAGAAATATGTGGACAGGAATACTCGTTTGTTGTAGAACAAGTCACAAATCGCGCCTAAGAAATTAACCGACATTAGATATCTTGGAGTCGTCTATGAGAGTTTGTCACAACTATGTGACTTCACATTAGTTATAAATTAAAGTCCCAGAGATGGTGCTGTAGCTTAACTATATGGGCATATAGCGGCATCTATAACTGACCTTTTCAGTACATTCCTAATAGGAAATAAGCTTCTTATTTTTGTGAATGCCGATTACTTTCGTTAACACATATTCCATTCATGGAAATGTCTGTATTTTTTTTAATTAAATATTTATTTAAACGCAGCATTTTCCGCGCGCTTCACAGTGACGTCACAACTCATGATCTGTCATTTTTGTTTGGTTAATTTGCTGAGAAGTTTTGGAAGGTTTTTTCTTTTGTTTGTTGTTTTTCCGACGTTGTCTTTGAGGCAAAATTAACCTCTTGTCGGCAACACGTTTGCTGTCAATTTTTGGAGACTGATCAAACTGATCGGTTGGCGATCAATGACTGAAAAAAAGGTGTCGCTGCTCACGTCATTACCGTTGCGTTTCGACATTTTAAATTTACCGCGTATTTTTTCCATGTTTTATTAAATAATACTCGTAATTTTATAGCGCATACGTTTAAAATAAGGTGAAAGGTGGCTTTCTGTAGAAATATAGGCGTAAATAAAAACAAACAACCTACGTTTGAATTACATGCATAGTTATGACAAATTCTCGTAGATGACGCGACGATATCTTATTTTATTTCTGAGCATTTTTGGACGCGGGACTTCAATATTAAGATGACTATCTTCAAATAGGATATGTTAATAAAAGCCCATGCCTAGCAAATTTTACGTTTTTTAGAAAGAAGCTGTCAGATATTGTGTTATGAAAATTCCGTACAATATCCAGTGAACTGTCAGTTTTTTCTTTAAAGCCTCGTGTTTTTAATAGTCAAAGTATATCACACAAAAAATAAACCTATTCTGTGACACGGCGTACAAAGCACAACATATCACAGAATAGGAAATTTGAGACAAACACTCTACACAATTCAGTAGCAAGCAGATTAACAAAGAGTACAATAAGCCAGGGTACAGAAACTTCTTCTCTGGTGTGTATTATTTAAAAATATTTGTTTTTTATTAATAAACTACTCGAAAAATGATTTACCGCACTTTACAGTTATAACGGCAAACAAAATAATAGTATTGGAGGAAATAATGGATATAGTGAAGTAACAAAAGAATTGTGTTAAAAAAATATGTAAAAATTCATGAACCGCGGCGATTTTTGTGAATGACAGAATCGTATGCACAATGTTGCTGCTGAGCAGGAAAAAATTAAAAACAACCTATTAATGTTTATTGCTAAAGAAATACGTGATTTTTAAAATATCGATTTTTTTATGGTTGATGAGTTTGTGAATTGAGTTTATTTTCAAGATACTGTGAATAATTTCAGTGAAAAGATATTTGTTCGCGATATGCTAAAGAAAACAGCGTTTCGAGAAAAATGCTGCGGTGCTTCATTTTTGAATATTTTTTTTTTTGTTACTTGAATATATATTTAAGGCTTCCTCCAATATTATTATTTCATCGTCATTTACTTCTACAAAAGAATGCCAAAAAATATTTTTATGCCGTTAAAGAAAGGTTTGCACGTCAGTTATATCAAAATATATGAACGCTGAATAGAAAAACCCTCTGAATAACTATGACAAATGGCCACAAAAAAAAGTTGATGTGTATCTGTGCAGGCGTAAAATGTAAATGTATTTCGCCTTATTGAATAGAATATTGTTCAAATTACAGGCCTTATTTTTCAACTCTTACTCATTAAAATACTTTCTAGCACCCACATCAAAAAAAAAAATTATCAAGGATTTTAATAAATGATATCGAATTGCTTATATCCCAATTAGCAGTCCCTTATTTTCATTTATTTAACTAACAACTAAGTTTAAGACACTTTACATTTAGTCTAAGTTAGTTATCATGTTTTTCAAAGCAAATTGCACTTGGTAAAAAACAATATTAAAACTATTTTTTGAACGCGATGTTTCCGATGAATATAAAGTCCAAAGGTATTGTAAAGAAGTTGTTTTTAACTATGTTGAAAAGTCCGATCAATGATGCATAAAACTCACACCGAACTAACTAAACACATGAGCTATATGTATTACCTAATATTAGATCTACATTCAATGATTACGTATAGATTAATCATTATGATACACTTGAATTTAAGCAACAAATTAAGCCTCATAAATGTGGTTGAATAGCCTGTTTTTTTGTGTGTTAATAATGCAATGACGTATTAGTTAGAGGGACAAGGGTCAGAATTATTAAAAAATCAAAGAAATCCCGAAAAAATATATTAAGACAATTGAAACTACAATAGAAGACTGGCTTATCAGCACAATATTCATATAAACATCAGCTGAGCAAAACGTAGGATAAACTATAAAATTGAGGCTGATAAACTTGTCTCAAAACACAAAACAAAACCAGCACATAAAGCTAAACAAAAAAAAATGTATACAATTTAACACCTCATAGTTGTTGCTAATCTCAAAAAGGGAAGTTATAGAAAAATTAACCGAAATTTTGCAATAGGATTTTCATGGTTCTCGAAATGTTTGCATTAAGATTGATGTAGAGGAAATAAGGTAATTCTGTCACGTCCTTCCTCGAACATTCCACTTAGCAAAGTGAAGCTTATCTTTAAGGTACACCTTAGATTGAATTGACTTTGCAATCATGAGATTTCTACAACTGTGCCGTCATATCTCCATGTCAAAAATCCCAATATGTAAAATATTCGTTTATCACAGATGTGTGTTAATTATGAGTTCTGCTGCTAAAAAAAACCCAATTTTTCCATACAAGAAAAATCTTTGTTGCCGAAAATAAACATATAATAGAAAACAAAACAAGATGCTCTCACTTGAAGACAAAAGAAAAGTCCTTTATTGGTCCTAAACCGTTGTGAAAACTATGAATAATCCACTCTTTTATAAATCCTTCTCGTAATTCCATATACAAGGAGGTTAATTTCATCTAATTGTTGTAAAACTTCCGTGATATTTGCTCATAAACCGCTTCATAACCTTCAGAAACCAAAACAAAAATTTTACCCTGCGCATAATCCAAGGACTTGACAAAATTTCCTTACTTTCCCTATCAGAGACAATTTTTGAAATACACTTCCCTTCGAGATTAGCTCCACCACATTTAAGCAACGTCGCCTCCCCTATTGCGAACTTTGGAGTGGTAGCGGAAATCTACCGATGCGTCTCATACAGAGTGTTCAAAATTTTAACATTCATTACCCGACTGCATCGGAAGTAGGGTTATGTTTTTCAGCGTATTTTGTATGTAATTTTAACATATGAGGCGTCCGGCGTTCAGCGTTCCGTCCGACCTAACTGGATAACCGTACAATACATCGTTTTCATGGCCAGATCGCCGTTTCGATACCAAAAGATAGAGATAGAATATTATTCTATCTTTAGAGAGCAGTAAGCATAGATTTTCGAAATAAGGAATGTTTTTTGAATCTAGAAATAATAGAGCGATGGGTACTGCTGAGCGTGAAAAATATATATACATAAAAAGTATTGTCTTCCCATATCAGTAGCTCCTGGGTTCTGTAGGGGCTTGGGAGGTGTTTCTGAGGGTTGGACCCATTAGGACATTTGATCGCCATATCGAAAACTACCTCTATGCCGAATTTCAACTAATAAAACAAAAAACAATTTTCCAGAAGAAAACTGCGGGGTTCTTTAACACGCTCGCACCTCACATCTTTAAATGGCAAGTTAGGGCTTATGATACATATCTTGAAAGGTCCCTTTATTGTCTTCATATTAACCTAAAATACAATCATTACCATGGCAAGTTAGTTCAGTGCCACATTCGGTTATTATACGCTGATCTATAATTTATCTAGCATGCATGATAGATAAACGTCTGATCTTAAACCTTGGCACGTATCAGATTTTTACAATAAAACAGCTGAAATGTAACAAATGAACACCCTGGGACGAGACGCAAAGGAGGCTAACGTATCACTGTAGGCCAAAAAGACTGTTTGACTTGGAGGAAGAGGAGGAGTGTGATTATGTGGTGACTCACATTGAGAGGTAGCCGCGCGCCTGGCACCGTCTTCTGCTCAGCAGGTACGCCGCAAGGATCATCAGGATCATCACTATCAGGATGCTGCCCACAACGATCGGTACTGTGTCGTTCACCACCGAACCTTCGCAGTCAAGAGCTGGAAGGTAAAAAATATGAGTGAGTGACTATTTTCAGCCATTCTGGACTAATATTCGAGATTTAAACATGGTTAAAAGCGTGGATTCAATCCAGTTTATTGAAACAAACACATTCAGAAGTGCGTTTGTAAATCATTTAGTAATGTAATACCCTACATAGTAATGGAATTTTACTCTGGAATACTGTGTATCCTTATTCTAATAACGCCTAAATTATTAGTCATGTAATCCAATCTACAAATTTTATGATTAAGCTGTGGTCGATAGTCCGATATCACTGATAAACACAGGATTTGTAACATGACAATTTTTGGGTGTATCTTATGTATTTTGAGACCCTTAAATCAAACTTAAAAACAGAATTTTTCTATCACCCACAGATATTCGGTAACATCTACTTTTATGAATTACGTAACATCTCATATTGCCTACATTTCTCGGCGTTTATGCGATGACTCCCATATACAGGGTGTTTCAGTTTATTGTTGCATAACTTTAAGATTCGATAGAACTTTCAAAATTAATGCATAAAGTATATATAGACATAGATCGAAAAATGCGTGGCTTCCGAAATACAGGGTGTTTAAATTTACTTTCTAAAATAGTTTTTTTTAAATATTTCGAACAATATTTGATGTATAACAGTGAAAATTGGTATACAAGTTTTTTTTGGTACGACAAAACGAACCATGGGCATAGTTTTACTGTAGCCGCTAGAGAGCGCTCTCTACTGTACCTGTAGTGTATTAAAATGACCGAAAATTTTTTCTTAGTGCAATTTTTTGCTTTTTGAATAAAAAAACTGATTCTTCGCACTTTTCAACATAAAAAAGCTCTCTTGTGTATTTTCGTTATAGTTAGCCGTTTTTGAGATATTTCGATTTATAAGGTTCGATGCATTTTTAATTATATATGATAAAATAACGTTAAAAAGTCAGTATTTTTAAAGGTTAAATGCTGCGACCTTCTTGGAATTTTTAAAGGCTGAACATGCAAATATGTGGGATGATGTTATGTTAGATTTAAGAAGATTGGCCTGGTTCCAGCTTGATGGTTGCCAGCTCAATATTCGAGAATAGTTAGAAACTGGCTGGACGAAAATTACCCAGAAAGATGGATCGGCCGTGGAGGACCAGTCGCCTCCACGATCCCCTGACCTAAATCCATTAGATTTCTTTGTGTGGGGATTTCTAAAAGAAAAAGTGTACCAGACTCCCGTAACCACAAGAGATATGCTAATAGACAGAATCAGGAATGCATGTGATGAAATAAGGCCTTATTTGAATAATGCTATACCACGTTCGATCATTCGCAGATGTGAATTGTGTATTGAACAATTGGATTTACATTTAGAAGAAATATTTAAGAAAAACTATTTTAAAAAGTAAATTTAAACACCCTGTATTTCGGAAGCCACGCATTTTTCGACCCATGTTTATATAAACTTTATGCATTAATTTTAAAAGTTCTATCGAATCTTAAAGTTATGCAACAATAAACTGACACACCCTGTATAATGTTAAGACCTGTCTATTCCGGTTTATTATATGCGAGCTCTATATTTAAACAGCATATTGCGTTTATCAGTAGACTAATAGCAGCCGGGTCAGTTACGTTTTCTGTGTTGAAGAGTACTGAGATGTTCTGAGTACTGTTAATTTTTGTTAAAACGGTGTGTTGTTTTTAGTTTATTGTGATCGAGACTAGCTTTGTGGACAATATCTAAAAATTGTGTAAATAATGCGAACAGTTTTTGTTATGTGTGCGGAGAGCTAACTTTTAAATCCCAAAACCTTACTTTTACTCCCCTTGTGTTGAAAGCACACGAACTTTATTTTGGAATTAAAGTTGGCGACCAAGATAAAGTATGGGCCCCTCATATAGGTTGTAAGACTTGTGTAACGTTGTTAACAGGTTGGTTAAGAGGCGACAATCGTAAAATGTCCTGAGAGACCATACTACTGATTGCTATTTTTGCCTCACAAATATTAAAGGTATTGGACCACAAGTATATTAATCAATGAAGCACTAGTTGTTCAGAAAAACGTGTTGCGTCCACCTTTGCATATTAAGTTGGGACCGATGAAAAATTTTGTGAAAGCTATGGATCGAAATGGAAGAGGGCTTCTGCATTTAAAACAAACATGTCTGAAAATTCACTCTTTGGATTCTCATCTCGATTTTTTTCAGGAAAATTTAGGTGCGGTAAGTGATGAACATGGTGAACGGTTCCACATTTCTGCTATGGAAAAACGATATCAAGGCAAATGGAGTGTCACTTTGCTTGCTGATTGCTTGCTACGTTGTTAAGAGATACTTCAGGAGCAACATTTCGCCGTAAAACATCGACAACAACATTTTGAGATTAATGTTTATTCGAGTGTTTATTAGTACTCTTACACGCATATCCTTATATTTTACGAGTATAAACAGCAAATAAAATTCCTTATTGCAAGAAAAGCGTGGGTGATAGAAAAAATCGATTGCTATTTCCGACTTTTTGGGTACGTTTTACATAATAACCACCTTGTTTTGTCCATGTCACAATTTTGTTCACCAGTGTATTCAAAAACTTTAGATCTATATCTATACTATATACTAGATCTATACTATTTTCATACCTCCTCGCGTTTTTGTGAACCTGATAACAAGTGTCCAATCTACGAATTTCACGAAGAAAGCCTGATCGACAGAAACCTGTAGAATTGTATCAGGATTGCAGAAACGATGAGGAGCACAGATGCCAAGTATCCGAACTCACGCGAGTGTCATAAATCGAGCACATTACTATTTATATACTTCTTCGCGTTTTTGTGATCCTGATAGCAAGTCACCGTCCACAAATTTTACGAGAAAAGTCAGGTCGTCAGAAACTTATAGATCTGTATCAATTTGAATTTCGTGCTTATCTCATAGCAGGAACAGAGTACAATTTGCGTACCTCCTCATGTTTCCTGATAACAATTCTCCAATCCATCAATTTTACGAAGAAGTTGTGGTCGACAGTGCGAATTTCAGAAACCTATAGATCTGTACCAGGATCGCAGAAACGGCAAGAGGTATCGATGCCTCTGGATTTGAATCTCGTTCTTATCTCACAGCAAACAACTATTTCCATACCTCATCGCGTTTTTGTGAACCTGATAACAAGTGTCCAATCTACGAATTTCACAAAGCCTGATCGACAGAGCGATTTTCAGAAACCTGTAGAATTGCAATTGTATCAGGATTGCAGAAACGATGAGGAGCACAGACGCCAAGTATCCGAACTCACGCGAGTGTCATAGATCGAGCGCATTACTATTTATATACCTCTTCGCGTTTTTGTGATCCTGATAGCAAATCATCGTCCACAAATTTTACGAGAAAAGTCAGGTCGTCAGGAACTTATAGATCTGTATCAATTTGAATTTCGTGTTTATCTCATAGCAGGAGCAGAGTACAATTTGCGTACCTCCTCATGTCTCCTGATAACAATTCTCCAATCCATCAATTTTACGAAGAAGTTGTAGTCGACAGTGCGCGTTTCAGAAACCTATAGATCTGTACCAGGATCGCAGAAACGGCAAGAGGTATCGATGCCCTGGATTTGAATCTCGTTCTTATCTCACAGCAAACAACTATTTTCATACCTCCTCGCGTTTTTGTGAACCTGATAACAAGTGTCCAATCTACGAATTTCACAAAGAAAGCCTGATCGACAGAGCGATTTTCAGAAACCTGTAGAATTGTATCAGGATTGCAGAAACGATGAGGAGCACAGATGCCAAGTATCCGAACTCACGCGAGTGTCATAGATCGAGCGCATTACTACTTATATACCTCTTCGCGTTTTTGTGATCTTGATAGCAAGTCACCGTCCAAAAATTTTACGAGAAAAGTCAGGTCGTCAGGAACTTATAGCTCTGTATCAATTTGAATTTCGTGCTTATCTCATAGCAGGAGCAGAGTACAATTTGCGTACCTCCTCATGTTTCCTGATAACAATTCTCCAAACCATCAATTTTACGAAGAAGTTGTGGTCGACAGTGCGAATTTCAGGTCTGTATCAGGATCGCAGAAACGGCAAGAGGATTTGAATTTCCATTTTTATTATAGGTAACGCTATGGATTCGATCTTGCAAAATGTATATTCCAATTTCAGGCACTTTTTGATAACCAAATAAAGTAAACAATGAACCATGAGAATGATAAGCGACACCACTCTTCTGGTTTTGAGCACGGGAAGAAAAATGCACTTTTCACGTTTCAGAAGGATTACTTTGTTCTATCGCCGATTATACCTCATAATTTAACTCAGTTGGATTTGGAATATGAAGAATTCAAGAAGGTGATTACCTATTTGTCTTATTTAGATCGTTTAAGGATGCAAATTGTGATATATGTAGCGCCTATTTCGTTCAAAAAAGCATAATAATAAAATCTATGAAATGTCATGAAATTCCGAGACAGAAACAAACGGAAGCAAGTCGCGCATTCCGAGTTTTTTCAGCAGTAAACACCATAAAGACCTGAAAAATCTTCTGCCAGCTGTATTGAACAAAATCTAAATCTTAAAATGTACTTACCTGAATCAAATTTATCACTAGTGCTGTTCATGAAAGCTTGCATCTGCACATGGCTCAGTTTGAGATTGACAAAGGTCGAGTTTGTTTTATCAGCTTTCAATTTCAGCGTCTGCTCCTTCATGCATTTGTAAGACATCTGCAGCGGTGTCGGGAAGTCGGTCTGGTTGACCAACGAGAAATTCCAAACATTTGGACCTGAAAAAAAACGGTAATGTACAGGGTGCCCCTATACAAATACAAACGGTACTATAACAATTTTGCAATAAACGGACGCAGGAGGCAACGTCAATAAATAAAGCTGTATTGCAAAATTTTGTACAAAAATCTTTAATCAAATCCTAAAGGTTTTATATACATTTTTTACAGAAAAATTATCCAAACATTAAAATGGAAGGGGTGGTTTTCAACCTATAAAGTGAAAAAAAAAACTGTCCAGTTAGCCTGTAGTGAACCACAGTGGCACCCAAGACTATACATACTAAAACAATCAGAAAATGGTTATCACTGTTTCCACACTATGTCCCGATGTTTATAAAAAATTAGACTGGACTATACTGTCATATTTTTCCTCGGATTTATGATTGATGACTGTCATTTATAAAACAAACTGTTCAGTACATTGTAGATAAACGTATGAATCATCACACACCGAGAACCAAAGGAAAAGTAATACAGATATCAACTATTTACGTGTTCATATCAGTTGCTTTCATAACCACGATTTCTGATAATGCTTATTTCAAATTTAAAAGAAATGTACGATACTTTTAGGGCAAGCTGTAACGGGTTCAGATATAGCTGAAATATTGCATTCTTACCTATTGCTTCTATGTACAAATACCACTATTTTTTTTGAAATTATAGTTATATTCATTGGTAGACCTTAATACAAAATAAATTTGTTTCAAAAACTCTTCAATCTAATACTGCTGCAATAACCACTATCTATTAAAATATGGAATGATAAAATGCAGCGACAAATAGCGGCATGTGTTGATAAATACCTCATTACTTTAATAGTACCATTTTAGTATTGATGCCAATATTGAGTAAAGTAATCGTGATATACATTTCTATAACAATTTCCAAGATAGAGAACCAACGTTTGTGAAATATTTTTTTTTACTGAATTGAAATACGTGGTGCTAGTCAGCATGTCAGCCAAATACCATTTCCTAATGATGTTTAGGAAATAATAGAAGCACTCATTTGGAATACTGTACAGTTGAATGATTCAGTGATTTCAATATTGCAATAACATCAACAATAAGAAAGATTAAAGGTTTAGTACGGTGAAACACGGTTGAGTTGGCTCTGGATATGTGAGAAACCTCTACTACAGGTATATTTGAATAAAAACCATTTCCATCTAAAAGGATGCAAGTCGTAAGTTCGAGGTTCATTTTTTCAATTCCTGATAGATGTTGCTATAATTTCTAAAGGGCGTTTTTTTTAATCGACTATCTTCAAAAAGAAAAAACCATTACAGGAACATCCTACGCATCATTCCTTGACAAGCTGAATACTGCGCTTGCGGAAAAAAGGCCACATTTGCAGAAAAATCCTGTTTCACCAACGCACCGTCTCGCACCTCAGCGTTTACCACAGCGAAAATCCACGAATTACGGTTTGAACTGCTTGACCATCCACCTTACTCACCAGATCTATCCCCAAGCGACTTCTTTTTGTTCCATCATCTAAACATTGAGCTCGGAGGACGAAGATTTTCGTCAAATCACCTTGGTGAACAACAAATTTGCAGAGAAAAACGCCGAGTACTATTTGGACTGGTTACAAAGATGGGAGAAACGCTGGGAAAAGTGTGTAGAGTTACAAGAAGACTATGATGAAAAATAAAAAATAATCAGAAATATGTCTTGTAATGGGTGATTTTTTTGCTAGTATCTTTTTGGCAACACTGTTTTTGACAGATGACGCGTAAATCGTGTCTTGTGTCATTGTCAAACTTGTTCAGTTTGGTCTATAATTTAACCATGAATCGACTTACGAACGAACAACGCTTGCAAATTATTGAATTTTACTATCAAAATTTATGCTGGGTTAAGAGCACTGCTTCCAATTTATGGACAATTTGGTCGGCCTACTGAGGGAGCTATTCGGAAGCTTGTGACTAAATTTCGAACCCAGTTTACATTATTGTACATTAACCCACCAACACGCAGACGTAGAGTGAGGACTGAAGAAAATATTGCGGCTGTATCCGCCAGTGTTAGTGATGACCGTGAAATGTCGATTCGCCGCCGTTCGCAGCACTTGCGCCTCTGTTACTCCACTACGTGGAAAATTTTTCGAAGGATTTGGGTGTAAAACCTTAAAAGATACAACTGGTGCAAGAATTGAAGCCCCACGACCTCCCACAACGTTTCCAATTTGGTAGAATGGGCGCTGGCAAAGTTGGAGGAAGATCCACATTTTTATCGAAAAATTGTGTTCAGCGACGAAGCTCATTTCTGGTAGAATGGGTACGTTAACAAGCAAAATTGCCGCATCTGGAGTGAAGACCAGCCAGAAGCACTGCAAGAGCTACCAATGCATCCCGAAAAAATCACTGTTTGGTGTGGATTATGGGCCGGTGGCATCATCGGGCCGTACTTCTTCAAAGTCGACAATGGCCGGAACGTAACTGTGAATGGCGAGCGCTACCGTGCGATGATAACAAACTTTTTTTTGCCCAAAATGGAAGAGCTGGACTTGGCTGACATGTGGTTTCAACAAGACGGTGCCACATGCCACACCGCACACGAAACAATGGCCCTATTGTGAGGCGAGTTCGGTGAACAGTTTATCTCACGTTTGGGGCCCGTCAATTGGCCGCCTAGATCGTGTGATTTAACGCCGTTGTACTATTTCTTGTGGGCCATGTTACATGAAATAATCTTTAAACATTAAATTATATCGACCGTTCTATCGACTCAAATAAAGATTTAATCGTTTTTTCAATGTTTTTGTGTTTTTTTTTTGAAAATCAAATCCTATACCTCTTAAAAATCACCCGTTATCTCTGTTAGGTCGAAAACTTTTCAGACCACTCTCGTAAGTAAGAGTTACTATTTCAAACCTTATTTGGAAAACTAGATAAATGAAAAGCGATAATAAAAATCTCAAGACCTGTTATATTTTCTGTATATTCTTCTTTCTTCCAAGGTTGTAGTTAAACCTAGGCTCCTTGAAACAACAACATTATGACAAAATCTATGTCATAACTTTTGCTGTACATAATCCATAAAAAAACGATCTATTCATATCTGTTGTCATTCCTAAAGCATAATATGAACTGTTATGAAATATCTATTCACTATTAAAAATTAGTCATGCAAAATGAAAATTGAATGCAAGTTACCTTGATCGGGTAAGGTGACATTGATAGATGCGGTAACGTTTTGCACCTCAAATTTCTTATCTTTGGTTTTAACAAAATCCAGGTGGAGCTGGCTGGTCTTGTTCTGGCCCCATTGCAGGAGAATCCACTGAGTCTCGTTACCGCACGCACCTAGAGTAGAGAATAACGTCAAGTAGATTCACTCGATAAAGAACCACGCAATTTCATCGCGGAAATCGAACTTTCGTTAAATTGGTTGAATTGTTGCAATTCTCATCGTCCTGAACTAACGTCTCGATTGACACATCCTCCTTAACCCTGAGGGTTATGAGATAAAAATGGTTGACGTTGAATTATCTTAGATTATAGTTAATAGCACATTCACCATCTTGTAAGGTCAAGTACAGCGTCGATCAGAGATGATCGGGAACTCGACAACGATGCAAAGAATGGCGTCAAGTAGATGGACTTCCTACGCATTTTTTTCCGTTTCTCGCCTTTTTCTTCGCCGTCACTAGACCGGTTTTCAAAAACTAACTTTTTGTCCTTAGCATAGTACTAAAACTGAATAAAAATTTCATCAAAATCCGAGCGGCACTTCTCAAGTTATAGGCGGTTATAAAATTAGCGCTCAATTTCGAAATTTTCCTGTTTTTGCAAGTAAAAACAAACGATTTGCTCGATTTACCAGTAGCTTCGGCATTCTTGGGCACCACCCAGGTCTGATTCATCGTCTTGTTCTTCTCCGTCCAAACCAGTTCCAGCTGAATCTCGGCCATCATGACGATACAGCTCTTGTTCGAGTCCGGATACCCCACCGACCAATTGCCTACTTCCGGTTTTGGCGCCGGAGCGGGCGTGGGAGGGCCTTGGTGGTTGTGGGCGGAGTCACGGTTGTTTTAGGTGTGGTGGGGTGTGTAATAGGCGGTGCTGTGCTGGTTTTAGGCGTGACGGAAGGAGTCGTGGTACTTTTTGGTGTTGTAGTGGGTGCGGGGGAGCTGCTGGTTTTAGGTGAAGATGGAGTAGGTTCGTGGGTTGTAGGAGGGAGTGTTGAACTTTTGGGGTGCGGTTTTGGGTGAACATTGTCGTCTGCTGCAGCTGGACGAGGAGGTTCTAGATGCTCTGGTAATTGTACCGGTGCTGGTGCAATGTCTTTGTGAGTTGCTGGAGGACTGTCAGCTGCAAGAAGATAGTCTGAATGCGATTGTGTTATTTGGAATCCATATAACAACTATTGCTTTAAAAAATTGGAGCCAAAACCAGTTTGTAATATTTGCGCTGTACAAACCTTGATTTTATATAATGACTGATTACAACTAGTAGGCATTGAAAGTCTTGAAAAACAATAAAACGTATTTCTTGTTCAAATTGGTAGTGTTATTCAATTTTCCGAATTACTGCTTCATTTACAAACACCAAGAAGACAGACTTAGTCCAGATGATACAACTCTCCATAGGACTGATTATGGCACTAATCCTTTTATAGAGAAGGTTCTCAAAAAATACAATGACGATTGTATTGAAATTAACCTCTTCTGTCAAAAATTAAAACAAATAGGTGGATTCTTTAATTCACCGGTTGATTCCACCACTGATGGATGTGGTGCTTTATGGTTGACACTGTTGACAGCTTTGTATGGTGATGGCAGCAACCGGTTGAATTAAAAGGACAGATGTCTGGTCCACCGGTGGCACCGGTTGCTCAACGGGTGAATTAAAAAATACACCAAATGTGCTAACAATAATTGACATTGTACTTGAATTTTTCTCTCTATTACTTTTACATCTAGATTTAGTTTTATGTCTGTTTTCTTGTACTATTTGGAATTCTTATCAGTGTGTATGTACCTACTATTGATAAATGGATGAATAAAGATATATTTTTTGTCAGTTTCATCATTATGACGTTATTACGAAAGATTATGTTATTTTTGAGAGACTAAAAACAAACATCAAATATAATTTCTTGATAACAATACTCCAACACACAATTAAAATTCTAATATGGCCATCAAAAAATACTTATATTTATGAAGTCCTGTTTCTATCAAAAATTGTTGTTTGTTGTTAAAACTGGACATATGTAAGAATTGTTGAAAATCATCACCATTGATGCCCTTGATGATATTAATAAAAAATATTTTGAAATCTTGATTCTTGAAAATTCTGCATTTTGGGACCCATGTTCGTAGAAACTCTTTTTCATATTTTTTAACAAAGAATCACCCTTTAAAATATCTCCAACTATTTTTCAAACATCCTATATATTGCTCATTCTAGCAATATTAAAAATATATTTGTTAAATGAAAGTACCTAGATACTGATTTGGATATACTAAATCATGCAGATATTTCATTAAATAGTTTATTTGACCAGATGAGATAAACCAAAGGCCACTACTTTCTATATTTATTATTTCACAAATATATTCTTGCAACAGACATCTACAATAATTGAGATAAAAAAACAGTTAATTTCCATTATACTCCAGATATCTAAAGGCGGAAGTTTGTGAACTGAATTGATATTGGAATGCTAACAAAAAATTAAACATCTACACAATATCACCAAGCATGACTGATGCATTTATATAAATAATATATAACCATACATTCTATACTTGAATTATCTTGTACATAATAACAGTAAACATGAAATAGTATGTACAGGATAATATCTATTGAGTGGCATAGGATTAGAAACATACAAAGATACAATGAAAAACATATGATGCTATATTTATTACTGTTTAGTTTGTAATTTGATACAAAAAGGTCATGTCGAAAACAGGATAGGCGACAATATGTTCAGTACGAACAAAGCAATATTATGGTACGAGCTATGTATATTATCTATTTGGGAATGCATAATTGTTTTTTAACATAACGAAAAGATATCTGTACAGAATAGAATCTGTACGTGTTGATTTTACCGCTAAATGACGGGAAAGTAGGTGTGTTTTATAACCGTTAATGCTTTGGGAATGCAGACATTCTGCCAGCTAGCGAGATGATAAGCCTAATAATGGAATTGTTCTTACCGGAATATGCAGCTATGACACAGCAAACCAGCACTAGTGAACGTAGGATATTCATTGTCTTTACGCCTAATTTGAGATTCTTCCACTACCTAACAACTAACTAACTTATCGTTTTTGTTGTCTTTTTTATTATCCAGCACTTTCCACCTAGTGCCTTGCGAAATTCGTTTCTCGTTTGCGAAAACGCAATGGCCTGTCGAACTTTGGAAATTCAGATTCTACATCTATCTGCAACGTTGCCAGCGCTACAATCGTCATACGATAGTCCTGTTATTTTATAACCTCATTGATACTAAAATAAGCAAATACTGTGACTTTTAGGAAATATTGGACAGCTAGCTCAGAAAAAACCAGCGGATATTTCAGTGTTAATTCTGAAGGTGTAAGGAGCAATCTGACACGTCTTATTGGGAATGTGAATGCTATATGAGTGCTTTCTAATATGCTTGAGCTATAGCAAAAGCCAGTACGTGGCTCAATCTGGCAACACCAAAACTATTTGTTCTGTGCTTTCTTACCGTTTTGTGCTCAAATGTCACTGTCAACCAGCGTTGCCAGACGTACGATAATTTCAAGTACTGTACGATAGTATGTGTAGGATAATAGCTGAATGTACGATATTTTGCAAATGAGCTTTTTTACTCACAGATGTTGAATCAATCTAACAATTACGTTCAATTAACACCAGCAAGCAGCTGTCAGTGTTCCCGCTTGGTAGACAAGCGCGCGTACCCCACTCTGTATAATGCCTAGCATTAAGCGGACTATCTCGGCAAACATCAACGGGAAAAATTGCCGTCAATCAGATCTCACGTTCTATGTATTGACATGAAGCGCATATTTTTATTTACCCAAGTGCATTAAAAGAAATGAATGCGACGTCTCCCGTTTTTATGACAAAAGATCGTTTTCAGTTATTTTCGATATTTAACCGGTTTCAACTCAATAACGATATTCCGAATCAAGTTGAAGCGAGAAGAGAGAAGCACAACAAAAGATGCGATACTCTCGAAAACCAAAAAAAAAAACGAGCGGAATCTTTGAAGCTAAACATAGACAGCGAGCTTATAGGAAAGAGTGGGAAACAAAAGAGTCCCTTTCTCCCCCCTCGAGACGGACATTTCCTTCATCATGAATCCTGAGAGAACCTAAGGCACGGTGTAGGATAATGTACGATAATTTTCACGTGTTTGTTCGATAATTCCCTAAGACGAATTTGGCAACACTGCTGTGCTGTCAACTCAACGTTACTTTAACCTCAATTTGCTGTTGCAATTTCGCGTTTCACGGTGTCGTTCTTAAAAACAGCTACATATATCGAATATTAGAAATTTAAAATGACAAAGCTACGAAAACAAAGAAGAAGGAAAGTTTTCAGGCACGCCGTAAACAGAAAACGACTACGTAACAAAATTTTTGGTGTAGGAAGCATAAAATGGTGAGTACAACAAATTACCTAAAATGAGCATTGTTAATAGCATTTTTATTATTTTAGCAAAGAAATAAAGGAAGCTTGGGACAACAAGAGATCTGTCGAGACTAATATGAAAGACATGGGTCTTTCCTGTGATCCTAACAAAACTATACAGGTCCCAAAAACCCTGAAGGCGTCTTTGATGTCTAACCAAAACGAATGGAAAGAAGAAGAAATCCCTCAACCAGAATCTTCTCGTTCAAAATCGCGAGTGGCTCAGATGTTGGAGGAGGATGCTAAAGCGCCAAGAGTGAGAAAGATCAGGCTACCCAACAGCCAAATTGAATGGTTATCATACCTCATACTCAAATATGGAAATGATTATAAAGCTATGGCGAAAGACAGCAAAAAACTACTATCAAGAGACCTGGAAACAAATAAGACAAAAAGTAAGAAGATTCAGATCCATTCCTGAGCAATACTATATGTTTTTGAGGAAAAATGATATAGATATATCTCGTGATCCATTGAACTCTGAAAAAGAATTATCTGATGATGAGTTGTGATTAAGCTGGTGGTTTTATTGTGTTTATTAATTTTTGGGTGTTAATTCAGTAATTATTTTAGTTCACTCCTTATATTTATTTTGTTTCAATATGTATATAACAACAATAACAACTATTAGAATGGTAGTATAACATTTGTTGGCCTTATATGTCTTGTATAAAATAAAAGCCTCCCAAATTACTCGAAGAATTATTACTAATTGTACTAGACATTTGTTTATAGTGTCCCAAAATTGTAGAGCATATGCAACAAAAAAGTAACCAGCTGCTTACTGGATAGCAAAGTATTGTAGTCAAATCAGTTACAAAAGTCGTCCAGACCAGTCATAAAGATCGTCTAAAAATTGCAGAACTTGAAAAAAAATCGTAAGAATAGCGCAAAATTGGTGAATCTGATAGCGCCGCAATTTAACCGCCGGTGACATCTGTCTGTGTCTTTTGTTACTAACAACCTGCGGTGCTAGAACTAGCTCCTCAAACACAGGTATTTTTAACGTGATCAATTCTCTGATTATAAAGTTATGTTAACGTACCATAGATGGCGACACTGTACCTGCTAGCGACATCTAGTAGTGTGAATATGAACAAAGAATGGATAAAGTAGCCTACTGTAGATTTCTTTATTGCAATTAATTCAGTAGTTATGGAGTTTGGTTAACAGTCCGTAGATGGCGCAGGAATTACGCATGCATGTGGCATCTACCGATTAGTACTCCTACTAACTTCGCCTTGAATTACTCCCTATAGATATCTTAAATATAAGTAATGCAATAGTTGTGATGTTCCGTTTCTGTCATAGATGGCTCGAAAATGTGCATGCAGGCAACCTAAAAAATTCATAATTGTGATCAAAATGGAATAAATGCACAGGTTTTCTTTGTAATATAACGGTAATTATTCTGTGAGAATTCAATAAAACGCGGCACGAACTGTTTGAAGAAGCCATGGTTAAAATTCGATAAGTGTATTTATATCAATACACACATGGATGAACTACCCTGGATAAATATCCCAAATTCCCGTAAAAAACGCTCACACATACTATATCAAATACCAAAAAACAGACGAAAATATATAGCAAATATAAAAAAAATCCCAAAAGCTTAAAGATTTTGAGATTTGCTGAAAATTGTCTCATCAAAAATTGTTTAAAATAATGTAGAAATTAATATTATGTAATTAGGATAAGTAGCTAGTATAAGGTACAGCTGTGATAGTATTAATGTAAATATTGTAAAATTATTATTATTATTGTAATGGCGAATAAACATTTATTTATTTATTTTAAATCCGTTCAGTAAGCCCCAATGCAAACAAGAAGGACGCTTTGTTTTTCAACAAAGCCAAAACAATACAATACATTAGATATAATACACTATTCTAACAAAATAATCTTTTCATCAAAAAATAGATGGATTTTCAACCTATCTCACGGAAATTTAAGTTTCTTGAACTTTGAAGATGTCTTGTCATAGAAACCTACCCCGACCAACCGACCCTAAAGGATCTTTTTGACTAATTGAATTTTGTGTGTGTTTATTTTAAACAATTTTTGATGAGACAATTTTCGGCAAATCTCAAAATTTTTAAGCTTTTGGTTTTTTATATTTGGTCTGTTTTTTGGTATTTGATATTGCATGTGAGCGGTTTTTACGGGAATTTGGGATATTTACAAAAATTAGTGTATACGAGTATGTATGTATGCAAAGTGCTCCTTATGCATATAACATGTTTTTTTCTTATTCTCACGTGTTGTGGAAAGCCTTAATCACAGTAATTGATTAAAATATTATTTATCAGATTGTTTTATTCTGAAAGGAGCTGTGTCAATGTATAATTGAACAATATTTTCGGTGATCTGAAGCTGTAGCACCGTTCCGTTAAAAAATGTTTCAGCGTTCCAATATATGATTTGAGTTAGAGGTGTTAGTTTCACAGTATACGATACTTAGACAAAGCCAAGAGTAAATTAAAACTATCATTTGGATTGGGTAGAATTAGCAGCGTTATCGGCCTTAGCATGGACACTCTATTAATGAAGCGTTTCTAACAGAAAGATACACTTCAAAAAAATTATCGCAAGTCGTACGAGCCAAAGGCAAGGTTCCCTATTGTTATTGTTTAAAATAACAAAGAGACCTGATACGTCATTATAATGCTCAAAAACTTTCTAGACTCATTTAAATTAACTTTGAATATAAAAACTCATTATATTGGCTTCTCCATAACAATGGCTAATAGACCAGCATTTAATCAAATTACGCCTGATAATATAGATGAGCCTTTCAAAGAAGTAAATGAAATTAAATAGTTGGGGTTTGTTGTTGATCAGCACTTGAAGTGGGACCATCATGTGGTGTACTTGAGAAAAAAAAATAGATTTTTCATCCATAAATTCACTCTTCGTAATATACAAATTTTGATGATTTACAAAGCACTTGTGGTGCCCCTTTTGGTATATGGCATATTTGATTTGTATGGGGTGGGATGTACGGTTCAACTCTTGGGCAGTTAAAAGTGGTGCAGAACCATATTGTAAGAATTATTCTAAAAAAACCTAGATTATATCCCACTATGCATGAAATTAACAATATTAAAATCTTATAAATATATAATAATAATAATAATAATAATAACGCCTTTATTCATATTTTGTACATGTGAGGGACAAAGATAGCGAAGTTTAGCTTGAGCTACTCTTACACTTAACTACCTTTGTCTGTACTTTAAGCACGATGTTGTGTGCAATTCCATCCTTGCAGTATGTAGTTTTGTACATGCAAATAAGAAATTAAATACAAATTATGTGTCCCATAATTACATCTTGCACCTATATTTTACAATTTGATTCCTTCTAATATCAAGAATATTGAAAATAATAGAAAGTTTAATGTTTCGTTTAAAATGATCTGTTGGGAAAATCGTGCAATTTATGCGTTTATTTTAAGTTGCTTTGAGGTAGAATGATCTGTCTGTTTCTTTTCTTTTTTTTTGTGATAAAATTGTGATACGTTTTTTCTGATGTTCTAATGTTTACGTAGATGCCCAAGGAGATTGGCTGGTGGAAAAGCGTCTGATAAATTCCAACCAATGACGACGCAGCACGAATAGCGGCACCGGCGTAATACACGCTGCGGCCTAACGTGTTCAGTTGTCGGTTGGCGTTTGGGGAGCGTGGTGCGTCGATCCCTCCGTAAAACGCTCTGCGTCTGTACCACTCGTCGTGTGCCGGGAAGTCTTTGTCGGCGATTTTCCGCAATGTGTCGTCGTGTCGCGATGGTGGTGTGAGTGATTTTGTGGTGTTTGTGTGTGAAAATGTGTTGTGGTTGTTCATAAAAGGCGAGTGGAGTATTTTCACGTTGGATATTGAGCATTCTTACGATCTCCTGGGCTGAATGTCTTCAGAGCAGACTAGGTAACGTAAGCGTAATCATCTACTTCTGTATTAGCTTTGAGCTCGTAATGTCAAGATTGAATTATTTTGTTGTGGTCAAAAGTCATTAGCAAGTTTTCTCTAAAATTAAACGTTTTGATGTTAAAAACGATTAAATTTCTAAGAAACCTTAAACATATCGATCTTCAATGCTTTGAAACGCGAGTTAAAATTATCGTCTAGTTGCCATGCGTTAAATTTCGCACATTTTACTTCAAGACTCCGAGCAGTATTTTGAGATCAGTATATCTTAATTATTACTTAATTGTTAGCAACGCGAGGCGCTAATGCGTATTCCAATGCGCGTTATTATTATTAACAATGGAATAGCAGCATTTCAAAAATACGCCAAGTAGAAGGTTTGAAGTTTGAGTAACATGAAAGAACGACCCTTTTAGAGTGAAACTATTTTTATTCACAATGATCCAAAGAATCTAAAAATACTTTGTACGGGCCAAAAAGATGTTTTTTTGTAGTTTTGTAATTGTTTACACTCTGCAGCGAGTTAACTCCTGGCAACCTCATGATTCATCCAAAAATTTATCCCACGAATTCTTTCGCCTCGTCTGTATTGAATATAAATACATAACAAGTAGCATACTATCATGTTCAAAAACTTGCAAGAAAGTGAGATTAATGCACGTAAATACCGATTGTGTTACGTATTCATATTCTATCTCTCGTATAAAAAGTTGTTTACAATTTTTTGTAAGAAATAAGTACCTCCATACAATTGATATTTTTAAGAGGATAAATTTTGACTAAGGTTACCTGATTGATCTGAAGCCAATCTACCTTCCATGTCACTCTGGTGTGTTATTTCTGGGCCACCCTGTATTTGTATTGTCACACGATTGTAACGGTTATCTCACGGAAGATCTGCTTTAGGCCCATATCTTCAGTCGTCCCTACAATTGTATGGCGCCTTTATGGCCTCCTGGATTGTCACAGTTTTCTACTTCTCTGTGTCAGCGCTCTATTTTGAGGTTATGTCACAAACACCTATTTGCATCAAATTGTGCTTGCTTTTGAGTTATGTCTTATCAGCCTGAAATTTCCTACAATTTAAAAAGAAAACATATCTTCACAATAGGAGAGCTCTGACACTGACACGGGACAAGTGTAATCTAGAAATTTTGAAGGAGAGAAAGGAGTATGACAATCAAGGAGGCCATAAACGCGCCCTACAATAAATTGTAGGGACGACTGACAATACGGGCCTTAGTAGACCTTATGCGATATTAGGATAATTGATAAACAGTAGTAAAAAAGAGTGTATAATAAAAACTAAGCTACAAATACCCAAAAGTATTTTTTTTTCTTTATGCAACTATCTGTCTTTATAATTTATACTGTTGAACAATAAAAATATAGCTTTCTGTGAGATTGTCGCTAAATAGTGGTTTCTGGAATATTTGGAAATGTTCGTTTTTCTTTTGCACAAATGCTCCATAAGAATAAGGATACAAATACAGGAAAATAGAGTGATTCTTTATTGTTACGACGATGTTTCATAAAATTTTTATAATTTATTGGCAGTGGCTCATTGTTGGTAGCTACGACCTCCAAGGACGTGCAAGGGGTTTTTTCCATATGCGTGCGAACCAGTTTTCATAAAAGGTGTTAATATATTATACCGAACTATTTTATTTATACAGGGTGTCCCAGAAATAACACGCCTGAGTGACACGGAGGGTGGATCAATCAGATAAAATCAACATATGATAGTAGTAGCTTTCTAGTTTTCGAGATATTTTCACTTTGAAGTTTTTTCAAAAAATTCCCACTTTTTGCTTCTTTTTCGCCCTTTATGGCTATAAGCTTGTATAGCCTGCGGAAACGCTCGATATAATAATTGTACCGCCCGCCTTTCCTGCCCAAAGTGTCAGAGTGGTAGTTTTAATAACATAGCACTTGTATACTCATGCTGTTTCTACTTGTTCCAGGGACTAGAGCAGTTTGCTCAAATGTAAGTGCATTTAGGGTTTTCTTATTGGTGTTGGGTTTACAGCCGACCCGAGAGCTGCGAGGTTGACAAACCTACTGGTTTCTACTGCCCCTGCCCAGACAGGGTGCCCCATTTAGATAGTAAGGAATCACTAAGAAAAGCCGTCAGTTCAGTAGGAAAGTTATGAAAAATGATAACAAAATGCTATCACACAGTTGGAAACTCTGAAAAGAGAGAGAATCGGAATAGTAATAGGAAATGTACGCTTCAGAAAAAAATGTTAGGGAATTTTGCTTGGGCACTCTGCGTGTGGGGGCACATCGAGGGATACAAGCAACTCACATACCCTTGCGCAGGCGCACATCGAGGGATGCAAATGCTGTGTTTTCATCAATAGAACTTCTATGTAATATATTTTGACAATTTATCGAATTTTTTTTTCGTAGTGCGAGACGTGCAAGCGATATTTTCCATGCGCGTGCGAACCAGGTTTTATAACAGGAGCCAATATATTAAAGCGAACTATTTGATGTATATTTATTTGTTCAACCAGATATTCGAAAACATGAGCACAATACAATAAAAGCAATAATACTACGAAAATAATACCAGCGTAACTTTTTTTTAGATAGAAGAAAGCTTTTCTGCCCAAACTGTGACAGTGGGAGTTGTAATAACGTAGTACTGCTGTTTTTACTTTTTACAGAGACTATAGCAGTTTGCTGAAATGAACGTGCATTTAGGATTTTCTTCGACCAAACATGGTGCCCCTTTTTGGTTAAGCATTCTGCGATATGACGGCACAACGAGGGATACAGTCTCTCCATCGTGCCCTTTGCTTCATCAGCGGTAACTATGTTTTTATATTTTATACAGGACTTCTATGTTTTAGGTTTTCTCGTTCATTGTACTATTGGGCTTGGTTATTGCCTTCAACTAGCAAAGCTGTGATAAACTTCAACGATTGCACAGTGCAAAAGTCTGTCAAGAAGAGGGAAAAGTGAAGGAAAGAATTCCTCTGGGTCCATGGCCGAGCTGTTATAATATCGCTAGGTATTAATATGGTGTCAATCTAAGTACACGCAAGTATGGTCACAAGATACACGATACACTCCACCTACTGTATTAAAAACAATTATTATTTTTTTGTGAAGAAATGTTACGCGAGACATGTGGTTATTAATTTTCGAAGAGTCTTGGAAAACACATGGACGTAAAATCGTCCAGTGTTTCTGAGGGATGAGATATGTGAAAAGTTCAGGCTTCATAAGTGTGTCCGTAGATGATAAGTAACTAGATAAGAAGGTAGTAGTAGTAGCAGTAGTAGTAGTAGTGGTAGCAGTAGTAGTAGTAGCAGTAGTAGTAGTTCTGGTAATACTTACGAATATTTGGTCTTCACTATTTCTATTTTACTATCAACAGCTGGATAAAACACCTTTATTTATTGAGAAAATATATTTACAAGTAAAATGGTTCTTATTCTTAGGTATTTCATAGGTATGTTGTCTATAATTATTTATGCTTTAAAATCGTAGCTCAAGTGTTATTCTTAGTTTTTTCAGCTTTTAGGAGAGAGTGAGAACACTCCGTATTTCAGGAAGTGTGATGAACTATGATAAATATTGATGCTGATGATGTAGTCATTATAATTTTAATTTTAACTCACATTTGGTATTTACTTTTTTTTAGGTGCATATTTTATGAACTTATCCCTTTTTAGCTAAGATGCGATTGCACATTTCTTATTTTTACGTATTTTACAGAATTGCTATCCTAAAACTTTCCGGTTTTATTCCAGAATCGTAGCCCAAATATTTTTATCGAGCTTTGGAGGGGGACACTCAAAATTTCAGGAATGGTACAAGTTATCGACACTACCGAGCGTGATAAACGTGATATAACGAATATTGATGATAATGGCAGCTGTCCCAAAAAATGTTCTGCCTGGATATCTGGATGAATGTTTCATGGACATACACGCGTAGAGTTAAGAGTAACAATAAAAGCATGTTAAGGATGATCAAAACCCCCGATTTATACAGCAATATATGAAGACGGCAATCAAACGAACATCAAAATTTTTACAGGGTAAGCATTGGAGAGTACGGCATCAAGAAGGTTGGTTTTGAACTTCACGAACCACTGAAGCATATATAAAACTGTTGAGGATCTTGGAAACGTTCCCAAGAGATATATTTTCGAAACTTACCCTAAGAAGCCCAAACGCTTTCTAATCAAAACTGTACTTAAATGTATGCTATTTTCCATGAAATACAGATTCAACCTTCTTGATGTTTCAAAATAAGCAGAGGTGTTATTTAAATGTACTTATGTGAATTCTCTTTGCAGATAAATGTGTGGATAATAGTAGTATGGTCTACTGTCAATATATTGATGAAGTTTTACGAAATATTTGCAGCCAAATTCCAAGCAAAAGCTTCTAAAACTAACATTGAAGATGATTGCAGGCTGATACCTGCAGATCGAACATCAATTGAATCGATACTTGAAATGATGAAAAGGTATTTTTTACATAATTTGGAACTTATTTATTCTTCATGTTTCACTGACGTCTTACCCGATAAGTCAAGCTTATCAGGAAATACAGGGTATTCGAAAAATAGAGAGAGATATTTCTTGTTAAAAATATGAAAAAATTAATTATTGTTTTATTAATACCTCAAAAAGCATTTACTCGATTCTATTTGACAGTATTATTTTTGTATTGAGAGGCTCATTTAGCCCTAAATAGATGAAAATTATCAGATCCAGTGGCGTTCCGGGGGCACCTTAGCGAATATTGGCAAACAAATGTACGCCACTGCCTTTTTTGTAACTGTAATATTTGTTGCTTGATTAAGCATCTAAAAATACAACTTCCTAGCCTCTTGTACTTTTTTCGTATCTCACTTCGTTTTCGAGAAAAAAAATATAAACCGTTTCATTGCATGTCACTGGACAGAATTGGTTTATTAATTTTTATAATTAATTTTAACAATGAAACACCCCCTAAAATATCTCCGTCTATTTTTCGAACACCCCGTATAACTTTTGAAACCTATTGCAAAAAGCAGCGGACGCACAGAAAAAAGGTTTCACCAAATTTTATTTTTTAAACACCTTTATCAGAAAGAAGTGAATTACGATTAAAGTAAGAACCAAAGGTATTGTAATTTTTGGTGACAACAGCTGTCATGTTTTGCCGCGGGCAAGCTCGAAAGAACTGTTGACAGGTGCTGTCTTACTAATTTTTCTATCTAGAAACCATTTGTAATCAAAAATTGCACGTTTGTAACTGGTAGAAATGAAGATGAGGGAAATATTCGACATGAAAACCACATTGCCCAATAAACTAGTAATGATGGCCGGAGAACAGGTGTTTTGGGATAAAAAACTAGAAATTGTCAAAAAACTACTTGACCCATATAATCTCATTTTGTTGTTGTTATTTAGAAGTGTGAATCCTACGGATTTGAAGAATTTCAAGTAGTTGCGTGAAATTATCGTCGCATTACCAACAAGTGCCAAAACCTGCATTTTGCCTCGTTTTTCGGCCATAACATTTTTCGTATTACTCGGATCTTTTTACGTGTGGTTTTATTTTGTAGATCTCATAAATACGTAAGAATCTTATATGAAAAGTTTTTTCGTTCCTGTCAACACTTTCGATCGAATGCCAAAAAACCCGTTTTCTCACTCTTTGTTGTGAAATAAAAAGTTTTCCGACAAAAATTGGTGTACCCATTTTATGCGTACATGTTTTAAATACCCCCTTGAAAAAAATCGAAAAAACACGTTGCTAAGTAATATTCTACAATGTTTTTTGTTAAAAAGATATTGTTTTTTCGATTTTTTTCACAGGAAAAAATTAGTTGCCCGAATAACAGATTATTCTGCATAGACATAACTTACCTAATAAATTACCATTGTTTAGCGTCATTTTCTGGTGCCCTAGGGAAAAAATAAAATGCTCATATTTTAGTTTGTGATACAATTTGCATTCATAAATAAAATTTCTCTGATTACAAAACGGTTCTTACTTAAAAAATAGCACTGGTATAAACCGTTACTTCATTGTTACTTTTTTTTAGGTTAATAACTGTGGAATGCTGGCAATTTTCCATTGTGCAAATGAAACCAGAATCATGGAGCGACTTGATTTCTCTTCACCTGATACAATTGATCTTAGCAGTGACGGTTGAGGTTTTCTAGGGGTTTTCCTCGCCCGAGTGCGAATGCAGTCACTAAAAAACCACTTTCCCCTAATGAATAGTTGATAAAATGAAAATTATACTTATCCTATTAATGATCATGTAATTTTATATCAAATAGTCATTAAATATATTTATATAATAAAATTGTTTTTTTTCAACTTGATGAGAAAAGTCCCATATGCATAGACAAAAAAGTATTTTATCCTATACAAAACCATATCTGTACCCCAGAGCCAGACTAAGTCAAGTCCATTTATGTCAAAAATGTGTTTAATATGTTAAGCTTATCACAGTATTGTAAATTTTCATTTGCAAAATGCAGCGTCAATCTATCTGTAATAATAAGGAAGTTAGGAGCTTTTAACTCATTCCAAGTCACATACAATACAATGCAAGAACAATATTTCAAATACAATTATCTCGAAACTACTTATTTGGACTTAACCTAGTTATACTCTGAGGCACAAAATTTTCAGTAACCTTTGACTGCTTGTTTTTCGATGAGAAATGGTTGTAATTAGAGTTTGAAAAAGGCATTAAAATTCAAGTTTTCAGGTGTTTTAGCGCAAGGAAAAATTTTCGGGCTGCAAAAAACGCTTTCTTCTAGCCTATTGGTCGAAGATTGAAAAAAATCAAACGAGCAAAATTTTTGTATCTGGTTGAAAATGGGAAAATCATTTTTCATCTTGTTGTCACTATTGTATATCTGTAACACCTTTAATTTTGAAAATAGCAATTAGAAAAATGTTGTGTATCCATGGAATGTTCCAAAAAACAAAAATACTAACCAGGGGCGGATCTAGAAAATATTTAGCCGAAATGAATAGGATTCGACAATGAATTTGCATCGTTTTCAAACTTTAAGCAATCAATCCGGAGAAACCGTACAATGGATCGTTATGAGTTGTGCATTGAGGTGTCATTAGCAGTTCTAGGAATGTGGTCGATTTTTCAAAAGAAGGCAAAAATAAGTTTTTTTCGTTTGAAAATCAAAGGAAACAAAAAGATATTTTCCTCAAAGATTGCAACCAAATCTTATGGGAGATTTATTCCAGTTTTCGTGAATACATTACATCCTCTGTGGGATCACTATAGTTACCAAATGATCATATCGAGGTTTTAAAAACAGGATATTGAGGCTGAATAAACAGGCTATCTAATCAATGCCTCATAGCCTGACAGAAAAAAATGTTCAAGCTCGTGTACTGAAAAGAAGGTAAACATGTTTCAAAAAGTTTCGCTAGCGCTATCTGTTAAAATTTCGTGAAACTGTTGCTCCTAAAAAGTATCGTCTAAAAAAACAAAACTAGAATCGTACATCTTGAAAACGACTTCTTTATAGTCTTCTAGATATGACCATTTTCACCGAAATACAGCCTGTCAAAAATAACCGAAAATTTGAATGTTTTTCTTGCTCCATTAATTTGTTTGAGTAGTGTACTTTTTTTGCATGCAAAATATTAATATTCCGCCGAAATAAGGATTTCGAAAAACACCTAACTATACAAGCTGCAGTTTTAGATAGAGCAATTATCCCATAATTTTTACATTTCATATAACTTCAAAAACACACCCTAAAGGGCTAGATTCAGAAGTAACTGATCACTCAATTGCTTCTCGGAAATAAGAAATATGGAAATAAAAGACGTCAACATAATGAAAACACTTTATTCTGTACCCGTTATATACATATATAGAAATGTACAGAGTGTAACAGTATAGTGAATATCATATAATGAACAGAAGAAAGAATATCGCGATAGCTGTATATACTTCGAAGTTGAGTCATTTATTTTAACAGTGAGTAGATCTGATCAAAAGAAATGTTTTTTTCCTTTTTTACCATTTTTCTGGTAAAATTAAAGTAACAAAGTTATAGCCCTTTGGAAGTTTGAGTACCGCCCTGTCTCAATAATAATATCATGTGCTCGTGTTTGGCAACAACGGATATAATCTGCCTTATCGGTTCATCGCATCGGAAACAAAAAAGCGAAAGAATTTGAAACGCTGATCACGATGTTTTTATTCAGTCTGTGTCAGTCGCTAACGCGTGAGTGAATAGTGGTGTTTGCTGCGTGGCTCAAACGAAATAAAAAATGGCACATGTTTATGCGGAGCGGTTTCCCAATCGAGTGCAACCAACCCCTCGTGCCTTTGTTAATGTAGTACAACGGGCTCGTGAATCAGGTGACTTAAGACCTCACAGGTGCTCCAAGACCTCACGATCAAATACAGGTCCGCACTGAAATACTTGTCGGGAAGATACTTTATAAAACAAGATAAATTTTTTTTTTATTTTTTTTTATTTTTACACACTTATTTTGGTTTATCTTCCTTCTACAATCATTATCTGAAAATTAATGACTCAACTTCAAAGTCACTTTTTTAGAAATAATCAAAGAAATATTATAATCAGAGGTCCATTAGAACAGAAATATTTCAAAGGTGTGATATTGCTGGACATTCATATACAGGGTGGCGCATCGAAAACGAAACACACGCATTTTCTGGCAGCTCCGTTTTTTTTGGAAAAACGCTCAGACCCGTCGATTTTGTTTTCGAGGGGGACACAAGTTTGGCAAAAAACACGTGCAGCCCCCTGGGCGGGGGTGACACCAACCCTAAAATCTTAAATGATATAAAATTAAGGTACTTCAGTTCAGTATTTTTGAAGATTTATTGATTTAAAGCTTAAATAAAACTAATACATCGTAATACATTAGTGGAGATCAATACATTTGGCAGCAAAGTAATTTAACAATGAAGAATGAACTGACCCGTTAGGCAAGTAAATGTCGAAAATGGCCATCATGACTCTTCATGCAATAATAATTTTGCTCAAAACGCTGCCGCACATTTTGCAATATTTGAGGAGTAATTTGAAGGCACTCATTCACAATTCTTTGTCGCAGGTCTTCTAATGATGTTGGCTGAGTAGCATAGATTTTGTTTTTTAAATGACCCCACATAAAGAAATCCAAAGGTGATAAATTTGACGATCTTGGGGGCCATCCAATGGCACCTCTTCTACCAATCCATCGATCCGGAAACGTCTGATCTAAATATTGTCGAACACGTAATGCGTAATGTGGTGGGGCACCATCCTGTTGGAACATCAACCTATTCGCAATGTACCGCCGATCATTCTGATTTTCAATTATGGCTGTTAATGCAGGATCTATGGCGTCTTCCAGTAATTCCAAATACTTTTCACCGGTCAAATTTCCAGGTAAGAAAAAAAGGACCAACTGAATGATTGCCAAAAATACCAGCCCAAACATTTAATTTTTGTGGCTGCTGTGTATGAACCTCATGATAAATTCTGGGATTAGAATCTGACCAATATCGGCAGTTATGACGATTTACTACGCCATTTAAGAAAAAGGAACATTCGTCGGAAAAGCAAGTGTTGAATAGAAAATGTTCATTGTTTATAATTCGTTCACTCATATCTTCACAAAATTGTAATCGCCGATCAAAATCGTCCTCAGTAAGTTCTTGTACCAGGTGAATTTTATACGGATGAAAACTATGGGCCTTTAGAATCCGTTGGACAGTACGTCGACTAACACCACACACAGTCTCCAATTTGCGGGTACTTAACGTAGGATCTACATAAACTTTCCCTAAAACCCCCACTTCTATTGCTTCGTTCCTTATGGGATTTTCAATGTTGCGTTTTTTATTGGCGAATGACCCAGTTTCTCGAAATTTAGCTACGAGTTCTAGAACATATTTTCGATGCACGTTACTGTTCTCATGTCGCTTATTAAATATTTTTGCTGTTCTATTAGCGCACTGATTATTTCCGAATTTTTTTTTGATAATTTCAACTCTTTCTGCTGTGTAATATACAATGGTTAATTTATGTAATAAAGCGTTACAAGTTATTTTAGCAACAAAGTTTGGTCAAATCAATCGCAAACTATGTACTAAATTCCTATTTAAAATAAGTACGAGATATTTCCTTATCTTTCTTCAAGAAATAAATTTTTTGCCACAAAAAAACGCTCCAATAGCTATTTTCAACAACAAAATAATAAACAAACCATAGGCGTAGTGAAGAAAAGCATTTACTTATTAAGTAAATTCTTTTAGTAAAATTTCTTCTGAAAGTAGTACAAACTAATCTGATGTACCTATTAAAGTCTACTTTAAGCTTTAAATCTTCAAAACTATTGAACTGAAGCTCATGTATTTTACATCATTATAAAGGGAATTGAAAGACCTTTAAAATAAGGTATCACTCGACCCCCCTTTCCATTTAAGATTTTAGGGTTGGTGTTACCCCCGCCCAGGGGGCTGCACGTGTTAACGTGATTTTTTGCCAAACTTGTCTCCCCCTCGAAAACAAAATCGACGGGTCTGAGCGTTTTTCCAAAAAAAAAAACTGAGCTGCCAGTAAATGCGTCTGTTTCGTTTTCGATACGCCACCCGGTATGTAGGTACTACATATATTTTTGTTACATTGTCGAGAATTGCTTAGGCTTACGATAAATTAATAGATACAAACCTTTCTACATATCTTTTAGAGTATAAGCACATGGAAATCCTTAGAGAGCTAAAATTAAAGCTTATTTTGTTATGTGTACTCATTGTATACACTGTACCGCCCAAGTTTCACACAAAGATTTCAGTCACAGGAAATGGATATTCAAAAAAGAATAATGCGGTTGCAAAGCGAGTAAAATCTTTCGATCCACAAAGAAAAAATAGCGCCAAGTATCATCAGTCAGTGACTTGTTCGACACCAGTTAATCCCTCTGAAAATAAAAGTTTGCTACGAACATGTATGACGAAAAAAATTGAGTGGATCAAGTCAGTCAATAAGCCCAATCAATTGGTCCATAGTTCCCACTCGTTTGACAACGTTGCGATCTAGTGTGTTGAAGATATTTCTCTATAATTCTAAGTTTTAAGGCTAAATGTAGGTACGTAGTGTGTGGAATATGTCTAATATATAAATATGAGTCAAAACTATAATTCGGCGTCCTGGCATGACAGGCCATATCTCAGACTCGGCTAAAGAGCTATGAGGCTTTGCGCAATTTCAGGGTCCTAGGTCGTACGGTTCAGACTCGTAATGTGCTCAAACTTTGAAGGTTTAGCAAAAATGTGAATTTTGCAGTTTTGGCAACTTTTCCATTTTCTCGCTAGTCATGTGATTTGAAAGCATTAGTCCCTGCCATATGTGACTATTCCGAAGAAACATTGTCCAAAATTGACTTCAAATTGTGATCTGACAATTTGTTCGGCACACATTTGAGTCAAAAATGAAATTTTCCAATTTCGAATGCCTTTGAAACAAAAAATTCACAATATTCGCCCCCGATCGCGCTATTCTATATGAATTGAACTTTGTTTTAGGACTTCTAAATTGGTAGTATTGCCCTTTACAACTAATTTTCGATATTTTTGACTAAAATGTGTTATCTGTCCCGCGCTAAAAGCGTTGTTTGCAGTACCTACTATGTTTTTGAGGAAAAACGATATATGTGTATCCCAGGATCCTTGAATGATGAACAAAATCGAATCAAAGCACACAAGCAAGAACAATTTATTAAATCGCGGCGCGAAATGTTAAAATTGGAAAAGTGTGACTCATTATTTTTTTCTGATTATTAAAATACGGACGTTATTATGTGTTTGGGGAAAAACGATATAGATGTATTTCAGGATCCTTTTTGAATTGTAAAAAAGAATTATCTGCTGATGAGTTCTAAGTTAGTTGTTTTAACGTAATTATTAATTTTTGGAAGTTCTAATTCACGCCTTATATTTAGATTATTTGAATATCTATAAAGCCACGATTAGAATCCGAGTATAACATTTGTAATAGTTTCAACTGGCTTATGTTTCTTGTATTTTTGTACAAAATAAAAACCTTAAACATTAATGAATGATTCTTTACTAATTGGTAGGAGACGTTTATTTATAGCGTCTCAAAATTGCAGAGCATAAGCGGCAAAAAAGTAACCAGCTGCTTACTGGATAGCAAAGTATTGTAGTCAAATCAGTTACAAAAGTCGTCCAGACCAGTCATAAAGATCGTCCAAAAATTGCAGAACTTGAAAAAAAATCGTAAGAATAGCGCAAAATTGGTGAATCTGATAGCGCCGCAATTCAACCGCCGGTGACATCTGTCTGTGTCTTTTGTTACTAACAACCTGCGCTGCTAGAACTAGCTCCTCAAACACAGGTATTTTTAACGTGATCAATTCTCTGATTATAAAGTTAAGTTAACGTACCATAGATGGCGACACTGTACCTGCTAGCGACATCTAGTAGTGTGAATATGAACAAAGAATGGATAAAGTAGCTTACTGTAGATTTCTTTATTGCAATTAATTCAGTAGTTATGGAGTTTGGTTAACAGTCCGTAGATGGCGCAGGAATTACGCATGCATGTGGCATCTACCGATTAGTACTCCTACTAACTTCGCCTTGAATTACTCCCTATAGATATCTTAAATATAAGTAATGCAATAGTTGTGATGTTCCGTTTCTGTCATAGATGGCTCGAAAATGTGCATGCAGGCAACCTAAAAAATTCATAATTGTGATCAAAATGGAATAAATGCACAGGTTTTGTTTGTAATGTAACGGTAATTATTCTGTAAGAATTCAATAAAACGCGGCACGAAATGTTTGAAGAAGCCATGGTTAAAATTCGATAAGTGTATTTATATCAATACACACATGGATGGACTACCCTGGATAAATATCCCAAATTCCCGTAAAAAACGCTCACACATACTATATCAAATACCAAAAAAACAGACGAAAATATATAGCAAATATAAAAAAATCCCAAAAGCTTAAAGATTTTGAGATATGCTGAAAATTGTCTCATCAAAAATTGTTTAAAATAATGTAGAAATTAATATTATGTAATTAGGATAAGTAGCTAGTATAAGGTACAGCTGTGATAGTATTATGTAATATTGTAAAATTATTATTATTGTAATGGCGAATAAACATTTATTTATTTATTTTAAATCCGTTCAGTAAGCCCCAATGCAAACAAGAAGGACGCTTTGTTTTTCAACATGTCGCTCTGATAGTTTGCCGCTTTTGTTTTCACGCCCTGTTTACAGAAATGGAGCTGAGTGACCCCTTCGTAGGACACCCCCCACCAAACCATGACTGACGCAGGGTGGTGGCCTCTCTCAACTCTCGGAATGATCTCCTAAGCTTCCTGTGAACTCCTTGCATACACTTTGTCATTTTGTCGGTTGAATTTTTCTTCTATGGTGAAGATTTTCTCATCCGTGAACAAAATCTTTCGGAATCCCCCAGCTGCGTACCTCTCCAAGAGCTTCTTGGATCTTGTCGCCCTGATGTGTCGCAAGGTGGCCGTAAGTCGCTGGCCCGTACGTCTCCGGTAAGCCCCTAGCCCTAGGTCTTGTTTAATGATGCGCGACATCGTCCGGACAGGAATCTTCATTTCCCTGGATAGGATCTTCTGCTTCCGGAGTGGATTCCTTTGAATCCTGGCTTTTACGGCTTTGATGGCTGCTGGAGTCCTTACTTGACGAGGTCTTCCGCTTAGCAAAGCAAGAGATTCATTTCAGAATAATAATGTTATATTCATCACAACTTAAAGTATTCTATTTACATATTCAACATTACAATACGATACATTAGATATAATACACTATTCTAACAAAATAATCTTTTCATCAAAAAAATAGGTGGATTTTCAACCTACCTCACGGAAATTTAAGTTTCTTGAACTTTGAAGATGTCTTGTCATAGAAACCTACCCCGACCAACCGACCCTAAAGGATCTTTTTGACTAATTGAATTTTGTGTGTGTTTATTTTAAACAATTTTTGATGAGACAATTTTCGGCAAATCTCAAAATTTTTAAGCTTTTGGTTTTTTATATTTGGTCTGTTTTTTGGTATTTGATATTGCATGTGAGCGGTTTTTACGGGAATTTGGGATATTTACAAAAAATTAGTGTATACGAGTATGTATGTATGCAAAGTGCTTCTTATGCATATAACATGTTTTTTTCTTATTCTCACGTGTTGGAAGCCTTAATCACAGTAATTGATTAAAATATTATTTATCAGATTGTTTTATTCTGAAAGGAGCTGTGTCAATGTATAATTGAACAATATTTTCGGTGATCTGAAGCTGTAGCACCGTTCCGTTAAAAAATGTTTCAGCGTTCCAATATATGATTTGAGTTAGAGGTGTTAGTTTCACAATATACGATACTTAGACAAAGCCAAGAGTAAATTAAAACTATCATTTGGATTGGGTAGAATTAGCAGCGTTATCGGCCTTAGCATGGACACTCTATTAATGAAGCGTTTCTAACAGAAAGATACACCTCAAAAAAATTATCGCAAGTCGTACGAGCCAAAGGCAAGGTTCCCTATTGTTATTGTTTAAAATAACAAAGAGACCTGAAATGTCATTATAATGCTCAAAAACTTTCTAGACTCATTTAAATTAACTTTGAATATAAAAACTCATTATATTGGCTTCTCCATAACAATGGCTAATAGACCAGCATTTAATCAAATTACGCCTGATAATATAGATGAGCCTTTCAAAGAAGTAAATGAAATTAAATAGTTGGGGTTTGTTGTTGAGCAGCACTTGAAGTGGGACCATCATGTGGTGTACTTGAGAAAAAAAAAATAGATTTTTCATCCATAAATTCACTCTTCGTAATATACAAATTTTGATGATTTACAAAGCACTTGTGGTGCCCCTTTTGGTATATGGCATATTTGTATGGGGTGGGATGTGCGGTTCAACTCTTGGGCAGTTAAAAGTGGTGCAGAACCATATTGTAAGAATTATTCTAAAAAAACCTAGATTATATCCCACTATGCATGAAATTAACAATATTAAAATCTTATAAATATATCCTTGCAGTATGTAGTTTTGTACATGCAAATAAGAAATTAAATACAAATTATGTGTCCCATAATTACATCTTGCACCTATATTTTACAATTTGATTCCTTCTAATATCAAGAATATTGAAAATAATAGAAAGTTTAATGTTTCGTTTAAAATGATCTGTTGGGAAAATCGTGCAATTTATGCGTTTATTTTAAGTTGCTTTGAGGTAGAATGATCTGTCTGTTTCTTTTCTTTTTTTTGTGATAAAATTGTGATACGTTTTTTCTGATGTTCTAATGTTTACGTAGATGCCCAAGGAGATTGGCTGGTGGAAAAGCGTCTGATAAATTCCAACCAATGACGACGCAGCACGAATAGCGGCACCGGCGTAATACACGCTGCGGCCTAACGTGTTCAGTTGTCGGTTGGCGTTTGGGGAGCGTGGTGCGTCGATCCCTCCGTAAAACGCTCTGCGTCTGTACCACTCGTCGTGTGCCGGGAAGTCTTTGTCGGCGATTTTCCGCAATGTGTCGTCGTGTCGCGATGGTGGTGTGAGTGATTTTGTGGTGTTTGTGTGTGAAAATGTGTTGTGGTTGTTCATAAAAGGCGAGTGGAGTATTTTCACGTTGGATATTGAGCATTCTTACGATCTCCTGGGCTGAATGTCTTCAGAGCAGACTAGGTAACGTAAGCGTAATCATCTACTTCTGTATTAGCTTTGAGCTCGTAATGTCAAGATTGAATTATTTTGTTGTGGTCAAAAGTCATTAGCAAGTTTTCTCTGAAATTAAACGTTTTGATGTTAAAAACGATTAAATTTCTAAGAAACCTTAAACATATCGATCTTCAATGCTTTGAAACGCGAGTTAAAATTATGCGTTAAATTTCGCACATTTTACTTCAAGACTCCGAGCAGTATTTTGAGATCAGTATATCTTAATTATTACTTAATTGTTAGCAACGCGAGGCGCTAATGCGTATTCCAATGCGCGTTATTATTATTAACAATGGAATAGCAGCATTTCAAAAATACGCCAAGTAGAAGGTTTGAAGTTTGAGTAACATGAAAGAACGACCCTTTTAGAGTGAAACTATTTTTATTCACAATGATCCAAAGAATCTAAAAACACTTTGTACGGGCCAAAAAGATGTTTTTTGTAGTTTTGTAATTGTTTACACTCTGCAGCGAGTTAACTCCTGGCAACCTCATGATTCATCCAAAAATTTATCCCACGAATTCTTTCGCCTCGTCTGTATTGAATATAAATACATAACAAGTAGCATACTATCATGTTCAAAAACTTGCAAGAAAGTGAGATTAATGCACGTAAATACCGATTGTGTTACGTATTCATATTCTATCTCTCGTATAAAAAGTTGTTTACAATTTTTTGTAAGAAATAAGTACCTCCATACAATTGATATTTTTAAGAGGATAAATTTTGACTAAGGTTACCTGATTGATCTGAAGCCAATCTACCTTCCATGTCACTCTGGTGTGTTATTTCTGGGCCACCCTGTATTTGTATTGTCACACGATTGTAACGGTTATCTCACGGAAGATCTGCTTTAGGCCCATATCTTCAGTCGTCCCTACAATTGTAGGGCGCCTTTATGGCCTCCTGGATTGTCACAGTTTTCTACTTCTCTGTGTCAGCGCTCTATTTTGAGGTTATGTCACAAACACCTATTTGCATCAAATTGTGCTTGCTTTTGAGTTATGTCTTATCAGCCTGAAATTTCCTACAATTTAAAAAGAAAACATATCTTCACAATAGGAGAGCTCTGACACTGACACGGGACAAGTGTAATCTAGAAATTTTGAAGGAGAGAAAGGAGTATGACAGTCAAGGAGGCCATAAACGCGCCCTACAATAAATTGTAGGGACGACTGACGATACGGGCCTTAGTAGACCTTATGCGGTATTAGGATAATTGATAAACAGTAGTAAAAAAGAGTGTATAATAAAAACTAAGCAACAAATACCCAAAAGTATTTTTTTTCTTTATGCAACTATCTGTCTTTATAATTTATACTGTTGAACAATAAAAATATAGCTTTCTGTGAGATTGTCGCTAAATAGTGGTTTCTGGAATATTTGGAAATGTTCGTTTTTCTTTTGCACAAATGCTCCATAAGAATAAGGATACAAATACAGGAAAATAGAGTGATTCTTTATTGTTACGACGATGTTTCATAAAATTTTGATAATTTATTGGCAGTGGCTCATTGTTGGTAGCTACGACCTCCAAGGACGTGCAAGGGGTTTTTTCCATATGCGTGCGAACCAGTTTTCATAAAAGGTGTTAATATATTATACCGAACTATTTTATTTATACAGGGTGTCCCAGAAATAACACGCCTGAGTGACACGGAGGGTGGATCAATCAGATAAAATCAACATATGATAGTAGTAACTTTCTAGTTTTCGAGATATTTTCACTTTGAAGTTTTTTCAAAAAATTCCCACTTTTTGCTTCTTTTTCGCCCTTTATGGCTATAAGCTTGTATAGCCTGCGGAAACGCTCGATATAATAATTGTACCGCCCGCCTTTCCTGCCCAAAGTGTCAGAGTGGTACTTTTAATAACATAGCACTTGTATACTCATGCTGTTTCTACTTGTTCCAGGGACTAGAGCAGTTTGCTCAAATGTAAGTGCATTTAGGGTTTTCTTATTGGTGTTGGGTTTACAGCCGACCCGAGAGCTGCGAGGTTGACAAACCTACTGGTTTCTACTGCCCCTGCCCAGACAGGGTGCCCCATTTAGATAGTTAGATAGTAAGGAATCACTAAGAAAAGCCGTCAGTTCAGTAGGAAAGTTATGAAAAATGATAACAAAATGCTATCACACAGTTGGAAACTCTGAAAATAGAGAGAATCGGAATAGTAATATGAAATGTACGCTTCAGAAAAAACGTTTGCGATAGAGAACTCCAAATAAGTGGTCGGTAGTAGCGAGTAGCTACGGAAATGTTAGGGAATTTTGCTTGGGCACTCTGCGTGTGGGGGCACATCGAGGGATACAAGCAACTCATCATACCCTTGCGCAGGCGCACATCGAGGGATGCAAATGCTGTGTTTTCATGTAATATATTTTGACAATTTATCGATTTTTTTTTTCGTACGTGCAAGCGATATTTTCCATGCGCGTGCGAACCAGGTTTTATAACAGGAGCCAATATATTAAAGCGAACTATTTGATGTATATTTATTTGTTCAACCAGATATTCGAAAACATGAGTACAATACAATAAAAGCAATAATACTACGAAAATAATACCAGCGTAACTTTTTTTTAGATAGAAGAAAGCTTTTCTGCCCAAACTGTGACAGTGGGAGTTGTAATAACGTAGTACTGCTGTTTTTACTTTTTACAGAGACTATAGCAGTTTGCTGAAATGAACGTGCATTTAGGATTTTCTTCGACCAAACATGGTGCCCCTTTTTGGTTAAGCATTCTGCGATATGGCGGCACAACGAGGGATACAGTCTCTCCATCGTGCCCTTTGCTTCATCAGCGGTAACTATGTTTTTATATTTTATACAGGACTTCTATGTTTTAGGTTTTCTCGTTCATTGTACTATTGGGCTTGGTTATTGCCTTCAACTAGCAAAGCTGTGATAAACTTCAACGAAGAAGAGGGAAAAGTGAAGGAAACAATTCCTCTGGGTCCATGGCCGAGCTGTTATAATATCGCTAGGTATTAATATGGTGTCAATCTAAGTACACGCAAGTATGGTCACAAGATACACGATACACTCCACCTACTGTATTAAAAACAATTATTATTTTTTTGTGAAGAAATGTTACGCGAGACATGTGGTTATTAATTTTCGAAGAGTCTTGGAAAATACATGGACGTAAAATCGTCCAGTGTTTCTGAGGGATGAGATATGTGAAAAGTTCAGGCTTCATAAGTGTGTCCGTAGATGATAAGTAACTAGATAAGAAGGTAGTAGTAGTAGCAGTAGTAGTAGTAGTGGTAGCAGTAGTAGTAGTAGCAGTAGTAGTAGTTCTGGTAATACTTACGAATATTTGGTTTTCACTATTTCTATTTTACTATCAACAGCTGGATAAAACACCTTTATTTATCGAGAAAATATATTTACAAGTAAAATGGTTCTTATTCTTAGGTATTTCATAGGTATGTTGTCTATAATTATTTATGCTTTAAAATCGTAGCTCAAGTGTTATTCTTAGTTTTTTTCAGCTTTTAGGAGAGAGTGAGAACACTCCGTATTTCAGGAAGTGTGATGAACTATGATAAATATTGATGATGATGAGGTAGTCATTATAATTTTAATTTTAACTCACATTTGGTATTTACTTTTTTTTAGGTGCATATTTTATGAACTTATCCCTTTTTAGCTAAGATGCGATTGCACATTTCTTATTTTTACGTATTTTACAGAATTGCTATCCTAAAACTTTCCGGTTTTATTCCAGAATCGTAGCCCAAATATTTTTATCGAGCTTTGGAGGGGGACACTCAAAATTTCAGGAATGGTACAAGTTATCGACACTACCGAGCGTGATAAACGTGATATAACGAATATTGATGATAATGGCAGCTGTCCCAAAAAATGTTCTGCCTGGATATCTGGATGAATGTTTCATGGACATACACGCGTAGAGTTAAGAGTAACAATAAAAGCATGTTAAGGATGATCAAAACCCCCGATTTATACAGCAATATATGAAGACGGCAATCAAACGAACATCAAAATTTTTACAGGGTAAGCATTGGAGAGTACGGCATCAAGAAGGTTGGTTTTGAACTTCACGAACCACTGAAGCATATATAAAACTGTTGAGGATCTTGGAAACGTTCCCAAGAGATATATTTTCGAAACTTACCCTAAGAAGCCCAAACGCTTTCTAATCAAAACTGTACTTAAATGTATGCTATTTTCCATGAAATACAGATTCAACCTTCTTGATGTTTCAAAATAAGCAGAGGTGTTATTTAAATGTACTTATGTGAATTCTCTTTGCAGATAAATGTGTGGATAATAGTAGTATGGTCTACTGTCAATATATTGATGAAGTTTTACGAAATATTTGCAGCCAAATTCCAAGCAAAAGCTTCTAAAACTAACATTGAAGATGATTGCAGGCTGATACCTGCAGATCGAACATCAATTGAATCGATACTTGAAATGATGAAAAGGTATTTTTTACATAATTTGGAACTTATTTATTCTTCATGTTTCACTGACGTCTTACCCGATAAGTCAAGCTTATCAGGAAATACAGGGTATTCGAAAAATAGAGAGAGATATTTCTTGTTAAAAATATGAAAAAATTAATTATTGTTTTATTAATACCTCAAAAAGCATTTACTCGATTCTATTTGACAGTATTATTTTTTGTATTGAGAGGCTCATTTAGCCCTAAATAGATGAAAATTATCAGATCCAGTGGCGTTCCGGGGGCACCTTAGCGAATATTGGCAAACAAATGTACGCCACTGCCTTTTTTGTAACTGTAATATTTGTTGCTTGATTAAGCATCTAAAAATACAACTTCCTAGCCTCTTGTACTTTTTTCGTATCTCACTTCGTTTTCGAGAAAAAAAATATAAACCGTTTCATTGCATGTCACTGGACAGAATTGGTTTATTAATTTTTATAATTAATTTTAACAATGAAACACCCCCTAAAATATCTCCGTCTATTTTTCGAACACCCCGTATAACTTTTGAAACCTATTGCAAAAAGCAGCGGACGCACAGAAAAAAGGTTTCACCAAATTTTATTTTTTAAACACCTTTATCAGAAAGAAGTGAATTACGATTAAAGTAAGAACCAAAGGTATTGTAATTTTTGGTGACAACAGCTGTCATGTTTTGCCGCGGGCAAGCTCGAAAGAACTGTTGACAGGTGCTGTCTTACTAATTTTTCTATCTAGAAACCATTTGTAATCAAAAATTGCACGTTTGTAACTGGTAGAAATGAAGATGAGGGAAATATTCGACATGAAAACCACATTGCCCAATAAACTAGTAATGATGGCCGGAGAACAGGTGTTTTGGGATAAAAAACTAGAAATTGTCAAAAAACTACTTGACCCATATAATCTCATTTTGTTGTTGTTATTTAGAAGTGTGAATCCTACGGATTTGAAGAATTTCAAGTAGTTGCGTGAAATTATCGTCGCATTACCAACAAGTGCCAAAACCTGCATTTTGCCTCGTTTTTCGGCCATAACATTTTTCGTATTACTCGGATCTTTTTACGTGTGGTTTTATTTTGTAGATCTCATAAATACGTAAGAATCTTATATGAAAAGTTTTTTCGTTCCTGTCAACACTTTCGATCGAATGCCAAAAAACCCGTTTTCTCACTCTTTGTTGTGAAATAAAAAGTTTTCCGACAAAAATTGGTGTACCCATTTTATGCGTACATGTTTTAAATACCCCCTTGAAAAAAATCGAAAAAACACGTTGCTAAGTAATATTCTACAATGTTTTTTGTTAAAAAGATATTGTTTTTTCGATTTTTTTCACAGGAAAAAATTAGTTGCCCGAATAACAGATTATTCTGCATAGACATAACTTACCTAATAAATTACCATTGTTTAGCGTCATTTTCTGGTGCCCTAGGGAAAAAATAAAATGCTCATATTTTAGTTTGTGATACAATTTGCATTCATAAATAAAATTTCTCTGATTACAAAACGGTTCTTACTTAAAAAATAGCACTGGTATAAACCGTTACTTCATTGTTACTTTTTTTTAGGTTAATAACTGTGGAATGCTGGCAATTTTCCATTGTGCAAATGAAACCAGAATCATGGAGCGACTTGATTTCTCTTCACCTGATACAATTGATCTTAGCAGTGACGGTTGAGGTTTTCTAGGGGTTTTCCTCGCCCGAGTGCGAATGCAGTCACTAAAAAACCACTTTCCCCTAATGAATAGTTGATAAAATGAAAATTATACTTATCCTATTAATGATCATGTAATTTTATATCAAATAGTCATTAAATATATTTATATAATAAAATTGTTTTTTTTCAACTTGATGAGAAAAGTCCCATATGCATAGACAAAAAAGTATTTTATCCTATACAAAACCATATCTGTACCCCAGAGCCAGACTAAGTCAAGTCCATTTATGTCAAAAATGTGTTTAATATGTTAAGCTTATCACAGTATTGTAAATTTTCATTTGCAAAATGCAGCGTCAATCTATCTGTAATAATAAGGAAGTTAGGAGCTTTTAACTCATTCCAAGTCACATACAATACAATGCAAGAACAATATTTCAAATACAATTATCTCGAAACTACTTATTTGGACTTAACCTAGTTATACTCTGAGGCACAAAATTTTCAGTAACCTTTGACTGCTTGTTTTTCGATGAGAAATGGTTGTAATTAGAGTTTGAAAAAGGCATTAAAATTCAAGTTTTCAGGTGTTTTAGCGCAAGGAAAAATTTTCGGGCTGCAAAAAACGCTTTCTTCTAGCCTATTGGTCGAAGATTGAAAAAATCAAACGAGCAAAATTTTTGTATCTGGTTGAAAATGGGAAAATCATTTTTCATCTTGTTGTCACTATTGTATATCTGTAACACCTTTAATTTTGAAATAGCAATTAGAAAAATGTTGTGTATCCATGGAATGTTCCAAAAAACAAAAATACTAACCAGGGGCGGATCTAGAAAATATTTAGCCGAAATGAATAGGATTCGACAATGAATTTGCATCGTTTTCAAACTTTAAGCAATCAATCCGGAGAAACCGTACAATGGATCGTTATGAGTTGTGCATTGAGGTGTCATTAGCAGTTCTAGGAATGTGGTCGATTTTTCAAAAGAAGGCAAAAAATAAGTTTTTTTCGTTTGAAAATCAAAGGAAACAAAAAGATATTTTCCTCAAAGATTGCAACCAAATCTTATGGGAGATTTATTCCAGTTTTCGTGAATACATTACATCCTCTGTGGGATCACTATAGTTACCAAATGATCATATCGAGGTTTTAAAAACAGGATATTGAGGCTGAATAAACAGGCTATCTAATCAATGCCTCATAGCCTGACAGAAAAAAATGTTCAAGCTCGTGTACTGAAAAGAAGGTAAACATGTTTCAAAAAGTTTCGCTAGCGCTATCTGTTAAAATTTCGTGAAACTGTTGCTCCTAAAAAGTATCGTCTAAAAAAACAAAACTAGAATCGTACATCTTGAAAACGACTTCTTTATAGTCTTCTAGATATGACCATTTTCACCGAAATACAGCCTGTCAAAAATAACCGAAAATTTGAATGTTTTTCTTGCTCCATTAATTTGTTTGAGTAGTGTACTTTTTTTGCATGCAAAATATTAATATTCCGCCGAAATAAGGATTTCGAAAAACACCTAACTATACAAGCTGCAGTTTTAGATAGAGCAATTATCCCATAATTTTTACATTTCATATAACTTCAAAAACACACCCTAAAGGGCTAGATTCAGAAGTAACTGATCACTCAATTGCTTCTCGGAAATAAGAAATATGGAAATAAAAGACGTCAACATAATGAAAACACTTTATTCTGTACCCGTTATATACATATATAGAAATGTACAGAGTGTAACAGTATAGTGAATATCATATAATGAACAGAAGAAAGAATATCGCGATAGCTGTATATACTTCGAAGTTGAGTCATTTATTTTAACAGTGAGTAGATCTGATCAAAAGAAATGTTTTTTTCCTTTTTTACCATTTTTCTGGTAAAATTAAAGTAACAAAGTTATAGCCCTTTGGAAGTTTGAGTACCGCCCTGTCTCAATAATAATATCATGTGCTCGTGTTTGGCAACAACGGATATAATCTGCCTTATCGGTTCATCGCATCGGAAACAAAAAAGCGAAAGAATTTGAAACGCTGATCACGATGTTTTTATTCAGTCTGTGTCAGTCGCTAACGCGTGAGTGAATAGTGGTGTTTGCTGCGTGGCTCAAACGAAATAAAAAATGGCACATGTTTATGCGGAGCGGTTTCCCAATCGAGTGCAACCAACCCCTCGTGCCTTTGTTAATGTAGTACAACGGGCTCGTGAATCAGGTGACTTAAGACCTCACAGGTGCTCCAAGACCTCACGATCAAATACAGGTCCGCACTGAAATACTTGTCGGGAAGATACTTTATAAAACAAGATAAATTTTTTTTTATTTTTTTTTATTTTTACACACTTATTTTGGTTTATCTTCCTTCTACAATCATTATCTGAAAATTAATGACTCAACTTCAAAGTCACTTTTTTAGAAACAATCAAAGAAATATTATAATCAGAGGTCCATTAGAACAGAAATATTTCAAAGGTGTGATATTGCTGGACATTCATATACAGGGTGGCGCATCGAAAACGAAACACACGCATTTTCTGGCAGCTCCGTTTTTTTTTGGAAAAACGCTCAGACCCGTCGATTTTGTTTTCGAGGGGGACACAAGTTTGGCAAAAAACACGTGCAGCCCCCTGGGCGGGGGTGACACCAACCCTAAAATCTTAAATGATATAAAATTAAGGTACTCCAGTTCAGTATTTTTGAAGATTTATTGATTTAAAGCTTAAATAAAACTAATACATCGTAATACATTAGTGGAGATCAATACATTTGGCAGCAAAGTAATTTAACAATGAAGAATGAACTGACCCTTTAGGCAAGTAAATGTTGAAAATGGCCATCATGACTCTTCATGCAATAATAATTTTGCTCAAAACGCTGCCGCACATTTTGCAATATTTGAGGAGTAATTTGAAGGCACTCATTCACAATTCTTTGTCGCAGATCTTCTAATGATGTTGGCTGAGTAGCATAGATTTTGCTTTTTAAATGACCCCACATAAAGAAATCCAAAGGTGATAAATTTGACGATCTTGGGGGCCATCCAATGGCACCTCTTCTACCAATCCATCGATCTGGAAACGTCTGATCTAAATATTGTCGAACACGTAATGCGTAATGTGGTGGGGCACCATCCTGTTGGAACATCAACCTATTCGCAATGTACCGCCGATCATTCTGATTTTCAATTATGGCTGTTAATGCAGGATCTATGGCGTCTTCCAGTAATTCCAAATACTTTTCACCGGTCAAATTTCCAGGTAAGAAAAAAAGGACCAACTGAATGATTGCCAAAAATACCAGCCCAAACATTTAATTTTTGTGGCTGCTGTGTATGAACCTCATGATAAATTCTGGGATTAGAATCTGACCAATATCGGCAGTTATGACGATTTACTACGCCATTTAAGAAAAAGGAACATTCGTCGGAAAAGCAAGTGTTGAATAGAAAATGTTCATTGTTTATAATTCGTTCACTCATATCTTCACAAAATTGTAATCGCCGATCAAAATCGTCCTCAGTAAGTTCTTGTACCAGGTGAATTTTATACGGATGAAAACTATGGGCCTTTAGAATCCGTTGGACAGTACGTCGACTAACACCACACACAGTCTCCAATTTGCGGGTACTTAACGTAGGATCTACATAAACTTTCCCTAAAACCCCCACTTCTATTGCTTCGTTCCTTATGGGATTTTCAATGTTGCGTTTTTTATTGGCGAATGACCCAGTTTCTCGAAATTTAGCTACGAGTTCTAGAACATATTTTCGATGCACGTTACTGTTCTCATGTCGCTTATTAAATATTTTTGCTGTTCTATTAGCGCACTGATTATTTCCGAATTTTTTTTTGATAATTTCAACTCTTTCTGCTGTGTAATATACAATGGTTAATTATGTAATAAAGCGTTACAAGTTATTTTAGCAACAAAGTTTGGTCAAATCAATCGCAAACTATGTACTAAATTCCTATTTAAAATAAGTACGAGATATTTCCTTATCTTTCTTCAAGAAATAAATTTTTTGCCACAAAAAAACGCTCCAATAGCTATTTTCAACAACAAAATAATAAACAAACCATAGGCGTAGTGAAGAAAAGCATTTACTTATTAAGTAAATTCTTTTAGTAAAATTTCTTCTGAAAGTAGTACAAACTAATCTGATGTACCTATTAAAGTCTACTTTAAGCTTTAAATCTTCAAAACTATTGAACTGAAGCTCATGTATTTTACATCATTATAAAGGGAATTGAAAGACCTTTAAAATAAGGTATCACTCGACCCCCCTTTCCATTTAAGATTTTAGGGTTGGTGTTACCCCCGCCCAGGGGGCTGCACGTGTTAACGTGATTTTTTGCCAAACTTGTCTCCCCCTCGAAAACAAAATCGACGGGTCTGAGCGTTTTTCCAAAAAAAAAAACTGAGCTGCCAGTAAATGCGTCTGTTTCGTTTTCGATACGCCACCCGGTATGTAGGTACTACATATATTTTTGTTACATTGTCGAGAATTGCTTAGGCTTACGATAAATTAATAGATACAAACCTTTCTACATATCTTTTAGAGTATAAGCACATGGAAATCCTTAGAGAGCTAAAATTAAAGCTTATTTTGTTATGTGTACTCATTGTATACACTGTACCGCCCAAGTTTCACACAAAGATTTCAGTCACAGGAAATGGATATTCAAAAAAGAATAATGCGGTTGCAAAGCGAGTAAAATCTTTCGATCCACAAAGAAAAAATAGCGCCAAGTATCATCAGTCAGTGACTTGTTCGACACCAGTTAATCCCTCTGAAAATAAAAGTTTGCCAAGAACATGTATGACGAAAAAAATTGAGTGGATCAAGTCAGTCAATAAGCCCAATCAATTGGTCCATAGTTCCCACTCGTTTGACAACGTTGCGATCTAGTGTGTTGAAGATATTTCTCTATAATTCTAAGTTTTAAGGCTAAATGTAGGTACGTAGTGTGTGGAATATGTCTAATATATAAATATGAGTCAAAACTATAATTCGGCGTCCTGGCATGACAGGCCATATCTCAGACTCGGCTAAAGAGCTATGAGGCTTTGCGCAATTTCAGGGTCCTAGGTCGTACGGTTCAGACTCGTAATGTGCTCAAACTTTGAAGGTTTAGCAAACATGTGAATTTTGCAGTTTTGGCAACTTTTCCATTTTCTCGCTAGTCATGTGATTTGAAAGCATTAGTCCCTGCCATATGTGACTATTCCGAAGAAACATTGTCCAAAATTGACTTCAAATTGTGATCTGACAATTTGTTCGGCACACATTTGAGTCAAAAATGAAATTTTCCAATTTCGAATGCCTTCGAAACAAAAAATTCACAATATTCGCCCCCGATCGCGCTATTCTATATGAATTGAACTTTGTTTTAGGACTTCTAAATTGGTAGTATTGCCCTTTACAACTAATTTTCGATATTTTTGACTAAAATGTGTTATCTGTCCCGCGCTAAAAGCGTTGTTTGCAGTACCTACTATGTTTTTGAGGAAAAACGATATATGTGTATCCCAGGATCCTTGAATGATGAACAAAATCGAATCAAAGCACACAAGCAAGAACAATTTATTAAATCGCGGCGCGAAATGTTAAAATTGGAAAAGTGTGACTCATTATTTTTTTCTGATTATTAAAATACGGACGTTATTATGTGTTTGGGGAAAAACGATATAGATGTATTTCAGGATCCTTTTTGAATTGTAAAAAAGAATTATCTGCTGATGAGTTCTAAGTTAGTTGTTTTAACGTAATTATTAATTTTTGGAAGTTCTAATTCACGCCTTATATTTAGATTATTTGAATATCTATAAAGCCACGATTAGAATCCGAGTATAACATTTGTAATAGTTTCAACTGGCTTATGTTTCTTGTATTTTTGTACAAAATAAAAACCTTAAACATTAATGAATGATTCTTTACTAATTGGTAGGAGACGTTTATTTATAGCGTCTCAAAATTGCAGAGCATAAGCGGCAAAAAAGTAACCAGCTGCTTACTGGATAGCAAAGTATTGTAGTCAAATCAGTTACAAAAGTCGTTCAGACCAGTCATAAAGATCGTCCAAAAATTGCAGAACTTGAAAAAAAATCGTAAGAATAGCGCAAAATTGGTGAATCTGATAGCGCCGCAATTCAACCGCCGGTGACATCTGTCTGTGTCTTTTGTTACTAACAACCTGCGCTGCTAGAACTAGCTCCTCAAACACAGGTATTTTTAACGTGATCAATTCTCTGATTATAAAGTTATGTTAACGTACCATAGATGGCGACACTGTACCTGCTAGCGACATCTAGTAGTGTGAATATGAACAAAGAATGGATAAAGTAGCCTACTGTAGATTTCTTTATTGCAATTAATTCAGTAGTTATGGAGTTTGGTTAACAGTCCGTAGATGGCGCAGGAATTACGCATGCATGTGGCATCTACCGATTAGTACTCCTACTAACTTCGCCTTGAATTACTCCCTATAGATATCTTAAATATAAGTAATGCAATAGTTGTGATGTTCCGTTTCTGTCATAGATGGCTCGAAAATGTGCATGCAGGCAACCTAAAAAATTCATAATTGTGATCAAAATGGAATAAATGCACAGGTTTTGTTTGTAATGTAACGGTAATTATTCTGTAAGAATTCAATAAAACGCGGCACGAAATGTTTGAAGAAGCCATGGTTAAAATTCGATAAGTGTATTTATATCAATACACACATGGATGGACTACCCTGGATAAATATCCCAAATTCCCGTAAAAAACGCTCACACATACTATATCAAATACCAAAAAACAGACGAAAATATATAGCAAATATAAAAAAAATCCCAAAAGCTTAAAGATTTTGAGATATGCTGAAAATTGTCTCATCAAAAATTGTTTAAAATAATGTAGAAATTAATATTATGTAATTAGGATAAGTAGTTAGTATAAGGTACAGCTGTGATAGTATTAATGTAAATATTGTAAAATTATTATTATTGTAATGGCGAATAAACATTTATTTATTTATTTTAAATCCGTTCAGTAAGCCCCAATGCAAACAAGAAGGACGCTTTGTTTTTCAACAAAGCCAAAACAATACGATACATTAGATATACGTAGTCGTGCCATAAGTTCTGTCCCATGACAATCTCATGATAAAAATGAAACAAGATAAGATATATTTATATGAAAGATATTATTTATTCGACAACATTTTTAGAATTCATAATCAAACAGTTTTATTCAAAATGTCCCCCCTTGGCCTGCACACACTGCTTCAATCTCGCGGGCCACTCATCTATCACTGCACGCACAGCTTCCAAAGGAATAGCTGCCGCTGATCGGATCAAATCCGCTTTCAGGGACTCGATATTACGGTGGGCTTTGGAGCAGGCCAACTGCTCTAGCAGGTCCCACAACTTGTAGTCTAAAGGATTGAGGTCCGGACTCCCTGAGGGCCAATCTTCCGCAGCAATGAACTCTGGCACATTGCTTTCCAGCCAGCGCTGCGTACTCTTAGCCTTGTGAGCGGGGGCGGAATCCTGCTGGTAGACCCAGTGTTGGTTGGCAAACAATGTACCACTTAAAGGCTTGACGATAGGATCCAGTATGTCGCTCTGATAGTTTGCCGCTTTGTTTTCACGCCCTGTTTACAGAAATGGAGCTGAGTGACCCCTTCGTAGGACACCCCCCACCAAACCATGACTGACGCAGGGTGGTGGCCTCTCTCAACTCTCGGAATGATCTCCTAAGCTTCCTGTGAACTCCTTGCATACACTTTGTCATTTTGTCGGTTGAATTTTTCTTCTATGGTGAAGATTTTCTCATCCGTGAACAAAATCTTTCGGAATCCCCCAGCTGCGTACCTCTCCAAGAGCTTCTTGGATCTTGTCGCCCTGATGTGTCGCAGGTGGCCGTAAGTCGCTGGCCCGTACGTCTCCGGTAAGCCCCTAGCCCTAGGTCTTGTTTAATGATGCGCGACATCGTCCGGACAGGAATCTTCATTTCCCTGGATAGGATCTTCTGCTTCCGGAGTGGATTCCTTTGAATCCTGGCTTTTACGGCTTTGATGGCTGCTGGAGTCCTTACTTGACGAGGTCTTCCGCTTCTTGGCCTGTCATCAACAGAGGACGTCTCATTGTACCGCTGAATGGTCCTAGACACAAATTTACGCGATATTTGAAGGCCGCGTAAGAGTTCAAAAATCTGACTAGCACTGTGATTACACTTATGTAAAGCTATCACTGCAATACGGTTCTCTGCCTTGCCCCACTCCATCGTTATGCTTCGAGAGATCAATACAAACTGAGGTATATGTAATTACCCGAAAAGCGCTTAATCAACTGACACCACAATGTAAACAATCGGACAAGTATTAACAGGTCTACACTTGTTTGAAAACGAGGGACAGAACTTATGGCATGACTACCTAATACACTATTCTAACAAAATAATCTTTTCATCAAAAAAATAGGTGGATTTTCAACCTACCTCACGGAAATTTAAGTTTCTTGAACTTTGAAGATGTCTTGTCATAGAAACCTACCCCGACCAACCGACCCTAAAGGATCTTTTTGACTAATTGAATTTTGTGTGTTTATTTTAAACAATTTTTGATGAGACAATTTTCGGCAAATCTCAAAATTTTTAAGCTTTTGGTTTTTTATATTTGGTCTGTTTTTTGGTATTTGATATTGCATGTGAGCGGTTTTTACGGGAATTTGGGATATTTACAAAAAATTAGTGTATACGAGTATGTATGTATGCAAAGTGCTTCTTATGCATATAACATGTTTTTTTCTTATTCTCACGTGTTGAGCCTTAATCACAGTAATTGATTAAAATATTATTTTATCAGATTGTTTTATTCTGAAAGGAGCTGTGTTAATGTATAATTGAACAATATTTTCGGTGATCTGAAGCTGTAGCACCGTTCCGTTAAAAAATGTTTCAGCGTTCCAATATATGATTTGAGTTAGAGGTGTTAGTTTCACAATATACGATACTTAGACAAAGCCAAGAGTAAATTAAAACTATCATTTGGATTGGGTAGAATTAGCAGCGTTATCGGCCTTAGCATGGACACTCTATTAATGAAGCGTTTCTAACAGAAAGATACACTTCAAAAAAATTATCGCAAGTCGTACGAGCCAAAGGCAAGGTTCCCTATTGTTATTGTTTAAAATAACAAAGAGACCTGAAACGTCATTATAATGCTCAAAAACTTTCTAGACTCATTTAAATTAACTTTGAATATAAAAACTCATTATATTGGCTTCTCCATAACAATGGCTAATAGACCAGCATTTAATCAAATTACGCCTGATAATATAGATGAGCCTTTCAAAGAAGTAAATGAAATTAAATAGTTGGGGTTTGTTGTTGATCAGCACTTGAAGTGGGACCATCATGTGGTGTACTTGAGAAAAAAAAAATAGATTTTTCATCCATAAATTCACTCTTCGTAATATACAAATTTTGATGATTTACAAAGCACTTGTGGTGCCCCTTTTGGTATATGGCATATTTGATTTGTATGGGGTGGGATGTACGGTTCAACTCTTGGGCAGTTAAAAGTGGTGCAGAACCATATTGTAAGAATTATTCTAAAAAAACCTAGATTATATCCCACTATGCATGAAATTAACAATATTAAAATCTTATAAATATATCCTTGCAGTATGTAGTTTTGTACATGCAAATAAGAAATTAAATACAAATTATGTGTCCCATAATTACATCTTGCACCTATATTTTACAATTTGATTCCTTCTAATATCAAGAATATTGAAAATAATAGAAAGTTTAATGTTTCGTTTAAAATGATCTGTTGGGAAAATCGTGCAATTTATGCGTTTATTTTAAGTTGCTTTGAGGTAGAATGATCTGTCTGTTTCTTTTCTTTTTTTGTGATAAAATTGTGATACGTTTTTTCTGATGTTCTAATGTTTACGTAGATGCCCAAGGAGATTGGCTGGTGGAAAACGTCTGATAAATTCCAACCAATGACGACGCAGCACGAATAGCGGCACCGGCGTACTACACGCTGCGGCCTAACGTGTTCAGTTGTCGGTGGCGTTTGGGGAGCGTGGTGCGTCGATCCCTCCGTAAAACGCTCTGCGTCTGTACACTCGTCGTGTGCCGGAAAGTCTTTGTCGGCGATTTTCCGCAATGTGTCGTCGTGTCGCGATGGTGGTGTGAGTGATTTTGTGGTGTTTGTGTGAAAATGTGTTGTGGTTGTTCATAAAAGGCGAGTGGAGTATTTTCACGTTGGATATTGAGCATTCTTACGATCTCCTGGGCTGAATGTCTTCAGAGCAGACTAGGTAACGTAAGCGTAATCATCTACTTCTGTATTAGCTTTGAGCTCGTAATGTCAAGATTGAATTATTTTGTTGTGGTCAAAAGTCATTAGCAAGTTTTTGATGTTAAAAAACGATTAAATTTCTAAACAATCGATCTTCAATGCTTTGAAACGCGAGTTAAATTAGTTGCCATGCGTTAAATTTCGCACATTTTACTTCAAGACTCCGAGCAGTATTTTGAGATCAGTATATCTTAATTATTACTTAATTGTTAGCAACGCGAGGCGCTAATGCGTATTCCAATGCGCGTTATTATTATTAACAATGGAATAGCAGCATTTCAAAAATACGCCAAGTAGAAGGTTTGAAGTTTGAGTAACATGAAAGAACGACCCTTTTAGAGTGAAACTATTTTTATTCACAATGATCCAAAGAATCTAAAAACTTTGTACGGGCCAAAAAGATGTTTTTTTGTAATTGTTTACACTCTGCAGCGAGTTAACTCCTGGCAACCTCATGATTCATCCAAAAATTTATCCCACGAATTCTTTCGCCTCGTCTGTATTGAATATAAATACATAACAAGTAGCATACTATCATGTTCAAAAACTTGCAAGAAAGTGAGATTAATGCACGTAAATACCGATTGTGTTACGTATTCATATTCTATCTCTCGTATAAAAAGTTGTTTACAATTTTTGTAAGAAATAAGTACCTCCATACAATTGATATTTTTAAGAGGATAAATTTTGACTAAGGTTACCTGATTGATCTGAAGCCAATCTACCTTCCATGTCACTCTGGTGTGTTATTTCTGGGCCACCCATTGTCACACGATTGTAACGGTTATCTCACGGAAGATCTGCTTTAGGCCCATATCTTCAGTCGTCCCTACAATTGTAGGGCGCCTTTATGGCCTCCTGGATTGTCACAGTTTTCTACTTCTCTGTGTCAGCGCTCTATTTTGAGGTTATGTCACAAACACCTATTTGCATCAAATTGTGCTTGCTTTTGAGTTATGTCTTATCAGCCTGAAATTTCCTACAATTTAAAAAGAAAACATATCTTCACAATAGGAGAGCTCTGACACTGACACGGGACAAGTGTAATCTAGAAATTTTGAAGGAGAGAAAGGAGTATGACAATCAAGGAGGCCATAAACGCGCCCTACAATAAATTGTAGGGACGACTGACGATACGGGCCTTAGAGACCTTATGCGGTATTAGGATAATTGATAAACAGTAGTAAAAAGAGTGTATAATAAAAACTAAGCAACAATACCCAAAAGTATTTTTTTTCTTTATGCAACTATCTGTCTTTATAATTTATACTGTTGAACAATAAAAATATAGCTTTCTGTGAGATTGTCGCTAAATAGTGGTTTCTGGAATATTTGGAAATGTTCGTTTTTCTTTTGCACAAATGCTCCATAAGAATAAGGATACAAATACAGGAAATAGAGTGATTCTTTATTGTTACGACGATGTTTCATAAAATTTTGA
>CAVLJG010000003.1:5601933-5638496 GCA_963669975.1 Acanthoscelides obtectus | reverse complement strand
TTTTCAAACTTTTCTTTTTTCAAAATCTTGAAAATTTCAGTGTTTTGGAAACTTGAAGTTTCAATTTTTTTAAGCTTTCAAAACCCTTGTTTCCAAAATCTTAAAAATTTGCATTATCTTAAAAACCTAAAATTTTTGTAGTACTAAGAATTTTGAAGTCGACGATCGTGCAAGTTTAGAATATCTTAGAGATTTCAAATATTTCAGAATCTTGAAAATTTCAAAGTATTGAATTTTTCAAAAGTTGGTTTCAAATTTTTCTCAACGTTCGAAATCTTAATTTCCAAGATTTTCAAAAACGAAGTGTAACAGTATGTTTTCCATAAGAAACGTTCAAAGGATTTGACATTTTTTGCATTTCACAGTAAGCTGCAACAGTTGACATTATAGGTTTAAAAAATTCGAAACATCTAAAATATTCAACTCTTGCACGATCTACGACTTAAAAATTCTTGATATACTAAAAGAATTTCCCGTTTTTAAGATACCTGTTGCAAATTTTGAAGATCTTGGAAGCAAGGGATTTGAAAGCTTAAAAAAATTGAAACTTCTGAAAATTTTTGAGTACCAAGATTTTGAAATAAGGGAAGTTTGAATATTTTTTAAATATCGAAAATAAGGAAAATCTGTAACCTGAAATTTTAAATTTGTCGAAATTTTTGAAATTTTGAAAATTTCGAGAATTTTAAAAATGTTAAAAATTTGGGAAATTTTCTACAATTTCGAAATTTTAGTTTCTACATTTTCCTTATTTTCAAAATTTTCAAACTTTCCTTATTTCAAAATCTTGATACTTTCAAATTTTCAGAATTTCCAAAATTCCAAAACTGAAATTTTGAAAATTTGAGGTTTCAATTTTTTAAGTTTTCGAAACCCTTGTTTCCAAAATCTTAAAAATTTTGCAATATCTTGAAAACCTAAAATTTTTGTAGTACTACTAAGAATTTTGAAGTCGAAGATCGTGTAAATTTCGATTATTTTAGAAATTTGAAATTTTTCAGAATCTTAAAAATTTCAAAGTATTGAATTTTTTAAAAGTTGGTTTCAAAGTTTTCTTAACTTCCGAAATCTTAATTTCCAAAATCTTCAAAAAATTTTAAAAATGTTGAAAATTTGGAAAATTTCCGACAATTTCGAAATTTCATTTTCCAAATTTTCCTTATTGTCAAAACTTTAAAAATTTTCAATCATTCCTTATTTCAAAATCTTGATACTTTAAAATTGTCAGTATTTCCAAAATTTCAAAACTGAAATTTTCAAAACTTGAAGTTTAAATTCTTTTACTCTTGCAAAACTCTTGTTTCCAAAATCTTAAAAATTTGCAATATCTTAAAAACCACAAATTTTTGTAGTACTAAGGACTTTGAAGTCGAAGATCGTGCAAGTTTCGAATATTTTAGAAATTCAAAATTTTCAGAATCTTGAAAATTTCAAAGTATTGAATTTTTCAAAAGTTGGTTTAAAATTTTACACAAACTTTCGAAATCTCAATTTCCAAAATCTTCAAAAAATTTTAAAAATGCTGAAAATTTCCGACAATTTCGAAATTTCATTTTCCAGATTTTCCTTATTGTCAAAATTTTAAAAATTTTCAAACTTTCCTTATTTCAAAATCTTGATACCTTCAAATTTTCAGAATTTCCAAAATTCCAAAACACTGAAATTTTGAAAACCTGAGGTTTCAATTTTTTAAGCTTTCGAAACCCTTGTTTCCAAAATCTTAAAAATTTGCAATATCCTAAAAACTATAAATTTTTATAGTACTAAGAATTTTGAAGTCGAAGATTGTGCAAGTTTCGAATATTTTAGAAATTCCAAATTTTTCAGAATCTCGAAAATTTCAAAGTCTTGAATTTATCAAAAGTTGGTTTCAAATTTTTCTCGACTTTCAAAATCTTTATTTCCAAAATATTTAAAAAGATTTAAAAATGTTGAAAATTTGGAAATTTTCGACAATTTCAAAATTTGATTTTCCAGATTTTCCTTAGTCAAAATTTTAAAAATTTTCACTTACCTTTTTTCAAAATCTTGATAGTTTAAAATTTTCAGAATTTGTAAAATACCAAAACACTGAAATTTTAAAAACTTAAAGTTTCAATTTTTTAAGCTTTCAAAACCCTTGTTTCCAAAATCTTAAAAATTTTCAATATCTTAAAAACCTAAAATTTTTGTTGTACTAAGAAATTTGAGGTCGAAGGTCGTGCAAGTTTCGAATATTTTAGAAATTCAAAATTTTCAGAATCTTGAAAATGTCAAAGTATTGAATTTTTCAAAAGTTGGTTTCAAATATTTTTCAACATTCGAAATTTGAATTTCCAAAATCTTCCAAAAATTTTAAAAATGATGAAAATTTTTAAAATTTTCGACAATTTCGAAATTTGATTTTCCAGATTTTCCTTATTGTCAAAATTTTCACTTTCCTTTTTTCAAAATCTTAATAGTTTAAAATTTTCAGAATTTCTAAAATGCCAAAACAATAAAATTTTCAAAACTTAAAGTTCTAATTTTTTTAAGCTTTCAAAACCCTTGTTTCCAAAATCTTCAATTTTCAGAATCTTGAAAATGTCAAAGTATTGAATTTTTCAAAAGTAGGTTTCAAATATTTTTCAACATTCGAAATCTTAATTTCCAAAATCTTCCAAAATTTTAAAAATGTTGAAAATTTGGAAAATTTCCGACAATTTCAAAATTTCATATTCCAGATTTTCTTTATTGTCAAAATTTTAAAAATCTTCAAACTTTCCTTATTTCAAAATCTTGGTACTTTCAAATTTTCGGAATTTCCAAAATTCCAAAACACTGAATTTTTAAAAATTTTAAGTTTAAATTTTGTAAGCTTTTAAAACCCTTGTTCCCAAAATCTAAAAAATTTGCAGTATCTTAAAAACATAAAATTTTTGTAGAACAATAATTTTGAAGTCGAAGATCGTGCAAGTTTCGAATATTTCACAAATTCCAAATTTTTCAGAATCTTGAAAATTTCAAAGTATTGAATTTTTCAAAAGTTGGTTTAAAATTTTTCTCAACTTTCGAAATCTTCATTTCTAAAATCTTTAAAACATTTCAAAAATGTTTAAAATTCGGAAAACTTTCGACAACTTCGAAATTTCATTTTCCATATTTTCTTTATTGTCGTAATTTTCAAACTTTCCTCATTTCAAAATCTTGGTACTTTCAAATTTTGAGAATTTCCGAAATTCCAAAACACTTAATTTTTCAAAATTTGAAGTTTAAATTTTGTAAGCTTTCAAAACCCTTGTTTCCAAAATCTAAAAAATTTGCAATATCTTAAAAACTGAAAATCTTTGTAGTATTAAGATTTTTGAAGTCGAAGATCGTGCAAGTTTAGATTATTTTAGAAATTTCAAATTTTGAGAACCCTTTAATGACATGTGTTGCAGCTTACTGTGAAATGCAAACATTGTCAAACTTTTTGAACGTTTCTCATGGAAGCGAGAATCCTGGTCAAACTTGAAAAAACGTATAGTGGTAAGTGGGAGATTATAGTATGAGTGAAGATTTAAGGGAGGGTCATTTATTTTAGGGAGTCGCGATGCTGTGTTGGATTGTACATGATATGAAATAAACTTCATCGACCTTTAATAAAACTCCAAACTCCGTGCAAGCGGAAAGTAGAAATCGTCTGAGCAAGTATCGGAATGGAACTTTTCGCAGGAGGCGTGAATAAATAATTTGAAATGTGGGTGGTATACAAAATTATATTTATTTTTAAAATTAAGTGGTATTACCCTTTGGGGCCTCAACCACCCTCAGTTATAAGATGAATCGACCGGTATTTATTTATCATGGAATGTGTAGCCAGGACGTCAGTAATTATTGATGTTCAAGGTTACGTAGAAATCAACTGAGACTGACGGAATGATCAGTAAATATTGAGCATCTCCAGAATACCATACCCACTTGTTTGTTTTCAATTTCGTCTGTAGACCTAAGACTTGCACTGGACTGATGAGTTGCTAAGAAGCACAAAACAGTGGCGTTTGCGTTTGGTCATGGTTACAGGAGATCAAAGGTATCCATTTCAGATGAAGCAGCTGTTCAGGGTTAGGCAGATGAAAGCAGCATGTTTAGTTGGTTTTACAAATGTTCGGGGTACGTAGGCGGCTATTTTCGAATGCAACAGCAGCGTGTGTTGACAGCATATACCATTTTCCGTAACAATAACTCCCAATCAAAGTGATTGAGCTCTAACTGTATCAATATTTACCCTGAATTTTTACTGGAAAATCGAGCTTGTTTTATTTTCGGTGCCACTCTACCGGCAGCTGAATGTGCAAAGCTCGAATGTGGATGTCAGAAGCATATTTTTGCCCATCAACGGATGGAAATGGGAGCTATCTACAGGGTGTAGCAAAAGGTAACAGAACGGCTCAGTATTTTTGAGAAACGGCGTCAATTCTTCTCACGCATTCGCTGGAGGTTTCGAAGAAAAGAGCTGAGTCAAGTTGCTTCAAACCACGGAATTTTGAAAATTTTCTGTATTTCCCAATTTTTACCAAAATTTTCAAAAATTTCGAAATTGTCAAGCTATTCACAATTTCCAGGATTTTTATAATTTACAAAATATTTAGTTTTAAAACATTTCAAATTTTTCAGCATTTCCAGATTTTTCAGAATTTTCAAGACTCAAAATATTGAAGATTTTCAGACTTTCAAAAATTTACAAAGCTTTCAATATTTTTAAATTTTCGAAATTTCCTAAATTTCCAGTTTTAAAGTTTTTCAAGCTTTTGGAATTTACCAGGCTTTTCAGAATTTTCAAAATCATCATATTTTTTATAATCTTGGTTTTCAAAATTTTAAAGTTTCATACTTTTAAAAATTTCAAAGATATGAGGTTTTCAAAAGTTCTCAAAATTATCAAGCTTTTCAAATTTTCCAAGATATTCAAGGTTTTCAAAATATTCAGTTCTCAAAATTATCAAACTTTTAAAATTTTCGTTAGCAAACTTTTGTTATTTTCAAAATTTTCAAGATTTTGGACATTTTCAAAATTTTCGTGATTTTCAAGATTTTCAAAATGTTGGACGTTTTCAAAATTTTTAAAACATAATTTTTGGAATTTTCGAGATTCTTAGTCTTAGAAGTTTTGAGAGATTTCAAAATACTCAGTTTTCAAAATGATCAAGCATCTCAGGATTTTCAAAATTGTCAAAATTTTGCAAATTTGTTCAAGATTTACAAAATGTTGAGGGTTTCAAAATTTTCAAAACTCCCATAACTTTCAAGAATTTCAAAGTTTATAAAGTTTTCATAATAACTTTCTATCCAACCTTTAACAAAATTTTCTGAATTTTCAAAATATTCAGTATTCAGCGTGATCAAACATCACAAAAGTTTCAAAATTATCAAAATTTTCAAGATATTCAAAATGTTGGTTTTCAAAATTTTGAAAACTTTCATTACTTACAAAATTATCCACCATTTCAAAATTTTCTGAATTCTCAATATTTGCAGTTTTCAAAATATTCAGTTCTCAAAATTATCAAACTTTAAAAATTTTCGTCAGCAAAATTTTTGTCATTTTCAAAATTTTCAAGATTTTGGACATTTTCAAAATTTTCGTGATTTTCAAGATTTTCAAAATTTTTAAAACATAATTTTTGAAATTTTCGAGATTCTTAGTCTTAGAAGTTTTGAGAGATTTCAAAATACTCAGTTTTCAAAATGAAGGATTTTCAAAATTGTAAAAATTTTGCAAATTTCAAGATTTACAAAATGTTGAGGGTTTTCAAAATTTTCAAAACTCCCATAACTTTCAAGAATTTCAAAGTTTTTAAAGTTTTCATAATAACTTTTCAAAACTATCCAACATTTCAAAATTTTCTGAATTTTCAAAATATTCAGTATTCAGCATGATCAAACACCACAAAGGTTTCAAAATTGTCAAAATTTGTAAATGTTCGTGATTTTCAAGATATTCAAAATTTTGAAAATTTTCATGACTTTCAAAATTATCCACCATTGCAAAATTTTCTGAATTCTCAAAATTTGCAGTTTTCAAAATATTCAGTTTTCAAAATTATCAAACTTTTTAGTTTTTGTTTTCAAAATTTGTTATTTTCAATATTTTCAAGATCTTCGATATTCAAAATTGACAAGATTTTCAAAATTTCCGTGATTTTCGGGATTTTTAAAATTTCCGAGATTTTGTTTTGAGATTTCAGAATTTTCAATTTTCAAAATATTTAAATTTCGAAATTGTCAAAATTTGTAAATGTTCCTGATTTTCAAGATATTCAAAATGTTGGTTTTCAAAATTTTGAAAACTTTCATAACTTACAAAATTATCCACCATTTCAAAATTTTCTGAATTCTCAAAATTTGCAGTTTTCAAAATATTCAGTATTCAAAATTATCAAACTTTTCAGTTTTTGTTTTCAAAATTTGTTATTTTAATATTTTCAAGATCTTCGATATTCAAAATTGACAAGATTTTCAAAATTTCCATGATTTTCGGGATTTTTAAAATTTTCGAGATTTTGTTTTGAGATTTCAGAATTTTCAATTTTCAAAATATTTAGATTTCGAAATTGTCAAAATTTTCGTGATATTTTTAAAATATGGTTTCCAAAATTTTCAAAACTTCCATAACTTTCAAGATTTACAAAATTTCCAAAATGAGTTTTCAAACTTATCCAATATTTCAAAATTTTCGTTATTTTCAAAATTTTAAAAATTTGCAGTTATTAAAATATGAAAAAATTTTCAAAGTTTCCAAAATATTCGGTCTTCCAAAATTACCAAACAATTCAAAATTCTCGTTCTTTTCGAGATTTTCAAAATTTGTGAAGTGTTTACAGATATTTCAAAATCTTCGTAATTCCAAATTTCTCAGAATCTTGAAAATTTCGGAGTATTGAATTTTTCAATTCAATTCTTTTTTCAACTTTCGAAATGCTTATTTCCAAAATCTTCTAAATTTGCAATATCTTAAAAACTGTAAATTTAAAATTTTTAAAATCTATAATGGCAACTGTTGCAAAAAATGTCAAATCCTTTGAACATTCCTCATCTCAAGAACTGTCTATAATTATGTCCCTCGATGTGCCTTTTCTTCAACCCTCATACTAGTATAAAAAAAAGTAGAACTCGGGTCAACGCAGAATTTAACATTCAAACAAAAAAAAAATGTATATGATGAAAATACATCAACTTATCAATCAAGTTTAATGAACTAAACTAATTTATCGCAGCTGGGGTACCGGGCTATCTTTGTATCCAGTTGCAGATAAGAAGAGCATCACTCTCTAAGCGTGCGCTCCCGATTGAGAGGGGATGCGGTCCAAGCCAAAGCACGCGGCATCGCAGGTTGCCATGACGCGCTAGTGCTTCAGTTTTCCCGCCGTAGCGCCTCAAGCAGCGACACAAAGCGCGTGTTTGCAGGCCGACAAAGCTCCCGATCCGGTAAAGTTTACGCCACCGGAAAAGACGCGCTTCAAACTTGGTGCGCGATACTTGGTTGTGCTGTGAGAAAGTGTGTGATCCTGGACAATATATTGGATATACCATATTCGTATTGAGGAGCTTGTAAGTTTAAGCAGCCTAGCGCAAGTAGCGTGAAGAGAAGAGCGAAAAAAAGTGTGATTTTAAAATTTGTTCATATATGCCTTTATAAACTAAACATGACGAAACTATTTACTTCTAAAACAATTTATTTTCTCAAAAACATTTTAGATACACCCTAGTCGTAAAAAATACATATTTGAAATCACTTAGACCTATAACTAATAGAACATCTGAACAAATAAACAATGTGCGAATAAATGCGCGAAGTTAACAAAGCAACAATTGAAATATTACCATTGGGTCACATCACCTTTATTTTCTATTACAGCTGATATTCTTTGGGGCATATGTTAACCAAGTTTTGACAAAAATTTGGTGTAAAACAATCCCATATCTTTTGAAACTTTTGTCTCAGTTCGGTGATTGTACGAGCAGGATGTCGTAAAACCTTTTTCATCTCGTGCCACAAAGTTTCAATAGGTGACAGATCTGGACTGCTAGAAACCCATTTCAAAAGTGGTACATTATTTTCTTCCATCCATTTTATAGCCTTTTTTGAGGTATGGCACGCTGCACCATCTTGCTAAAACATTCTTCTAAAATTCGCAAAGATTCGTTTGTATCCACATTTCCTTCAATAAAATGAAGTTTTCCTACTTCTTTTGATGACATACTGCCCCAGACTATAATGGATGCTGGAAATTTCACTTTTCTCTTCAAACAGTCAACATGGAATGCTTAATTTTTTTTGCGAATAACTCTACTGCGACTGTTACCAACACAAACTTCGAATCGGGCCTCATCACTCCATTTTATTGCACACCATTGTTGAGGTGTCCATTGTCTATGTTCTTTAGCCCATCTAAGCCGATTTTTCTTTTGCAGTGGAGTCAATAGTGGCTTTTCTTTGGCCTATAAACAAGTTGTGCAACTTTAGGGTTATTACTTCACTTTTTTTTTTATAAGAAAACTCATCTTACAACTGCTAAATTCCAGTTTGTGTGAGTGAGAGTATCTCGATCAAAACTTTTCAGGCAGATGGATAGGGCGGTCTGGTACAATACCGTGGCCAGCCCGGTCACCAGATTTGAATCCGTTAGATTTTTTTTACTGGGGAACTGTAAAAGAAAAAGTGTATTCCAAGCCAATTCAAAATGTAGCTGAGCTACGGCAAAGACTATTGGAAGCAGCTGAGTTTGTTAATAACCGTGGATTCGCTCGTTTAATAACCCGATCTTTTTAAGAAGATGTCGAGCGTGTATTGCGGCTGAAGGAAAACAGTTTGAGCATTTGCTATAAAGGTAAATCATCATCAGCAGCATTTTGACGCCCACTGTTGTGCAAACAGTTATCCTTAAGGGTCCTTGTGCGTTTTCATAATCGCTGTTTAATTGGTAAATTTTGAAAAATTTTCATCAGTTTTTATTCAAATAAAAATTGTGCATAAGTTAACGCGTAATCTTCTTAGTGTTATACCATTTTGGAATCCTTATTAAATGCGCCAACTTTTACGGTTACTTGCCAAACTCTCGTAGTACATTTTTTTCCAATACAGCTAGTTAAAGTTGAGCAAAGTTTTACTTTGGAATACTTGGTTGGGAAATAAGTGGCAATTTTTCCTGAACGAGAAAAGTTGGCAGTAAGGTTGAGACACCAGTTTGAAGATGCATTATTCATCATTACATTGTAAAAATAAAATCCAAAAAAAGTTAAAATTTGTAGTAACAGGAGTTGACAGACTGCCGTAGGGTGTGAAATTTCTATATTTTTTCAAAGACCTATAATTTTTAAAACACATACATAACATTTTTTTAAATATTTTTCTGATAGCTGTTATGACTTTGCCTATCACCCGGTTTCGGCTTGACGTCGACTTCTGGGACACCCTGTATATTATCAAAATATTCATTGTTAATATTTTTAAACCTATAACGCCCTGCTACATTTTTATTATTTGTGTGTGATAAGAAAAAACTAAGATTTCAATAGTTGGGCCAACTGAAGTGGGAAGGGCTCGTAGTAGGTGTGAAGAGAAAACACGATATTTTTCATGGCATGTTACAAGCAGAAAGTGAAGCCACATTTGAAATTGGGAATTCTTTCAAACTTAAAAGTTTTATAGTGAAATATGAAACAGTTTCTATATAGAAAATTTACTTTTGACGAAAAAACCAAATTTGATATTTAAAAAGAAACTTGAGGTGCTAAGCTGGAAGTAAACATTTCAAACCAAAATTTCGACAACCTCGCATTTTTTATTTTTTTATTTTCGATTTTTTCACTGCAAAATATCTACTAACATTGATTTATTTGTAAATATTGAGAGCTCATCGGTTATATACCGGGTGATTCTCTAAGGCAATTCATCTCTATAACTTTTTTATTTTTGAAGATAGAAAAAAGTAATTTGTGGGCGTATTACAGATGAATTTACATTTTTTGACGTGTTCACTTGCTTTGACGTACGATTGGTTTGACCGGAAACGACTCCAACAATCGATTTTTAAACGGGTCACCCCATACTTATTTAGATCGAAAATGAAATTCTAAACTCAACAACGCCTCTCTTGTCAATATCTGACAAATAAAGTTACTTTTGTTTCAATGTTATTTTTTGATCTAGAATCCTGTAAATCGCTTCATTTTTGATTTTCTACAAGTTACAAACACTAATTTTTTCAGCTTGCTTGATTTTTTCAAATAGAAAAGAGGATTTTCTAACCTACGAGATCATTCTTACGAATAATTTAGCATTAGACACTCATTTTATTTTCACTATTTTTCTGAATAATTCTAAGTCCTATTATTCTAGTTATCCGTGACGAACAATTGAACGTGTTGCTACTAGGGTTACTTCAACAAATGCCTAATACTGTCAGTTTTTAAAACTTTATTTGTCACATAGTCAATTCACATTGGAAAACTATACTAGAAACGAGAGAAGTCGACATGCTGTTGATTTACGGGGAAGCAAGAAAAAATGCGATTGAGGCAGCTTGAATTTATATTCCCCAATCGTCGCCATCCCACTCAGCGTTATTTCCAAAACTGGAACAGGCAATGCGAAACGAACCATAAGAAAATGTCAACGTTATCGTCAGCGAAGAAAAAGAAATAGATGTGTTGGCCTGTGTTGAAGTAAATTGTACAGCGTCAATTCGGCAAACTGTTTCAGAATTTGACATAAGTTATTCATCCGTTTAGAGAGTTCTTCATAAATATACTAAGTGGCATATAAATCCGAACACCCAGTTTAAATGGTTTTATTTTAATAAAAGTTGGTGAATGTATTTATCTTACTGTAAATAACAAGTGAAAAAATTTTCAGCCTTATCAGTTGGACATTCCGGTTTTTATACTGCTTTTTTTTAATTCACTAACGCTCTAAAAATGAATACATATTTCAGCCGCAGTAAAGAATCAACGTTGGCGGATTTTGGTTCTTGACATCCTTTACGATCGGTTACGATGCCTAGAGTACGGAGACCTGTACGATTTCGTCAACTTAGTGAGTTTGATAGGGGCCGTATATTGGGACTTCGGGAAGCTGGACTTTCTTTTCGGGCAATTGCAGTTAGAGTGCAAAGAAGTGTAGACACTGTGGTTAGGTGTTGTCAGGCATGGCTTCGAGAAGGCCGTACGCAAAGAGCAAGGGGCACTGGACGCCGCCGTAGAACAACAGACCGTGAAGATCACCGCCTAAGATTATTGGCCTTAAGGGACCGTTTCTCCACTACCAGGTCCATTGCAAATGAATGGTTTGCAGAACACGGAAGACCTATTGGCATGCGAAGTGTTTACCGACGAATGAGAAGTTTTCGCTTGTTTTCATACCGGCCACACTGGGTCCTCCCTTTAACTCGAGAACACCGACGTAATCGCCTTGAGTGGTGCAGACAACGGTCACTCTGGGATCAGGAATGGAACAGTATTGTCTTTAGTGACGAGTCTCGATTTTGTTTAGGCATGCACGATGGTCGTGCCAGGGTTAGAAGGCGACGTGGTAAAAGGAGGAATCCACAGTTTTTTGTTCAAAGACATGTTCGTCACACTGTTGGAGTTATGGTTTGGGGTGCTATAGCTTATGGTTCCAGGTCACCTTTAATCTTCATCAGAGGTAACATGAACGCGCAGCGTTATATCCACGAAGTTCTAGAACCCCATCTTTTACCCTATCTTGACACCCTGGCAGATCCAACTTTCCAACAAGATAATGCCCGACCACATGTTGCAAGAGTCACAATAGACTTCTTTCAACATAATGATGTCACATTGTTACCATGGCCACCAAGATCTCCCGACTTATCCACAATTGAGCACGTGTGGGATATGATGGGTAGGAGATTGCTCAATTTGCACCGTCCTCCTCAGACTCTAGAAGCACTTTGAGAGGAGTTGGTGGTTGCCTGGAATGAGATACCACAGGAGAACATTGACCACCTGATCAGAAGCATGCCTAGGCGCGTTGGAGAATGCGTAGCACATCAGGGTGCATCCACACATTATTAGAGGTCAAAGGGCTTTAAAGCAGTGCAATCATTTTGAAATTTTTATCATTCACTTATTATGCTTCATTAAGTACTTATACAAAATTTTATTAAAATAAAACCATTTAAACTGGGTGTTCGGATTTATATGTCACTTAGTATACAAGCTAAATAAGCCCCTAACGTCATACTCTGGGCGACATATGTGTACATAAAAATACGTTCGTTCACAATTAATTTGCATACCATTTTAAAACTTCCGATGTATTTTAAACACACTTTATGCTATATTTTGGGGTGAAAAAATCAAAGATAAAAAAATGCGAAGCTGCCCAAATTTTGGTTTGAAGTATTTACTTCCGGTTAGCACCTTAAGTTTATTTTCAATTCCAAATTTGGTTTTTCATCAAAAAGTACAGAAAATTTCCTATACAAGTAGGCTCCTGCTTAATGATGAGAAAATTGAAGTAGTTGAAACATTTAAATATCTGGGTATATATGTGGATAGTATACTACTTTTTCAAGAGCGTTATTTCAAAAATATCAAAAAAGATTAATTACTTCTATAGAGTTTCCCATAATCTTAGTATGTATCCGAAAAAAAAGTGTATAACACTATAATTCTGCCCCACTTTATATATTGTTCAACCATCTTGTTTACAGCTGATGAGAACAAATTTTCAAAATTACAAATTCTACAAAATAAAGGTATGAGATTCGTTTTAAATAAAAAAAAATATTCTAGGATTAAGTCTATGTTAGAAGAACTATAGTGGTTGAATGTAAGATATTTCATATGTTATTTAGTTCTCATTTTCACATTCAAATTAAAAATCATTTATTACCACCATATTTAGAAAACAAGATTGAATCGTCATTATTGTACTTACGATACTGGAGGGAGTATAGATTTTTATCTGCAAAATTGCAATAGTCGCGTAACTAGCATGTCTGAAAATTGAAGGATGATGTTAAACAGTGTTCGAAGGTGAAATTAAAAAATCACTTTTTGAATTCTCGAACTGCATAGTGATGTACTTATAATATACAAGAATGTACAATTACAGAAAATTGATTCAACAAATGTGCAAACGAATAATCATACAAAAATTGACATTGTAGCATTTATTCTAAATAAGTCTTCAACAAACAAACAAATATACTAAGTGACATATAAATCCGAATACCAAGTTTAAATGGTTTTGTTTTAATAAAATTTTGTATAAGTACTTAATGAAGCATAATAAGTAAATGATAAAAATTTCAAAATGATTGCACTGCTTTAAAGCCCTTTGACCTTTAATAATGTGTGGATACACCCTGGTGTGCTACGCATTCTCCAACGCGCCTAGGCATGCTTCTGATCAGGTGGTCAATGTCCTCCTGTGGTATCTCATTCCAGGCAACCACCAACTCCTCTCGAAGTGCTTCTAGAGTCTGAGGAGGACGTTGCAAATGGAGCAATCTCCTACCCATCATATCCCACACGTGCTCAATTGGGGATAAGTCGGGAGATCTTGGTGGCCATGGTAACAATGTGACATCATTATGCTGAAAGAAGTCTATTGTGACTCTTGCAACATGTGGTCGGGCATTATCAGGGTGTCAAGACAGGGTAAAAGATGGGGTTCTAGAACTTCGTGGATATAACGCTGCTCTGATGAAGATTAAAGGTGACCTGGAACCATAAGCTATAGCACCCCAAACCATAACTCCAACAGTGTGATGAACATGTCTTTCAACAAAACACTGTGGATTCCTCCTTTCACCACGTCGCCTTCTAACCCTGGCACGACCATCGTGCATGCCTAAACAAAATCGAGACTCGTCACTAAAGACAATACTGTTCCATTCCTGATCCCAGAGTGACCGTTGTCTGCACCACTCAAGGCGATTACGTCGGTGTTCTCGAGTTAAAGGGAGGACCCAGTGTCGCTGGTATGAAAACAAGCCAAAACTTCTCATTCGTCGGTAAACACTTCGCATGCCAATAGGTCTTCCGTGTTCTGCAAACCATTCATTTGCAATGGACCTGGTCGTGGAGAAACGGTCCCTTAAGGCCAATAATCTTAGGCGGCGATCTTCACGGTCTGTTGATCTACGGCGGCGTCCAGTGCCCCTTGCTCTTTGCGTACGGCCTTCTCGAAGCCATGCCTGACAACACCTAACCACAGTGTCTACACTTCTTTGCAGTCTAACTGCAATTGCCCGAAAAGAAAGTCCAGCTTCCCGAAGTCCCACTATACGGCCCCTATCAAACTCACTAGGTTGACGAAATCGTACAGGCCTCTGTACTCTAGGCATCGTAACCGATCGTAATGGATGTCAAGAACCAAAATCCGCCAACGTTGATTCTTTACTGCCGCTGAAATATTCATTTATATATATAAATATATGTATAAAAACTTTTACTTGTTATTTACAGTAAGATAAATACATTCACCAACTTTTATTAAAATAAAACCATTTAAACTGTGTGTTCGGATTTATATGTCACTTAGTATATGTTCCATTTTCCGCTACAATACGTTTCAATCAGAAAAATTCTTGGAAAAAATCCCAATTTCGAAAAAAACGTGTTTACCTTTTCACACCTACTGAATGTTTAAACAGGACCATATGAGCGAAGAGAAAGAAACAATATTCAAAGTAATGCAATAGTTAGTTTTATAATAGATATTTTCTATTCAACATTTCAATGCGAAAATATACAGGGTGTTCCTTGATGATGTGCGAATATTTAAGGGTGTGAAACTATATGAAATATTAATGTTAGTTTGCTATGGTCCAAAAATGTTTCCTTACAAAAACTCGGGGTGTTGAAGTTTTAGGAAAAAAATGGAAATTGATTAATATTTTCAGCACCGCTTCAGTTATTTCACTGATATTTAGTACGTAGTGGAAGTAAAAAAAGTTGCATATTTTTCAATGCAAAAATAATTTTTAGCTTTAACAGTGCGGTGCGTACGGGTATTGACTTTGCCATTTTTTAATAAAAAAATGGTACGTCAATGTTTTTTTTGCCCAATAAAAATTTTCCGTTCAATTTGAAACAAATAATCTCACTTGAATTGTTTTCCTACGATGCGCCATTTTTGAGTAAAAAAATAAAAACCGTTCTATTGTCTAACTTGCAAAATTATTATTAATTTAATTATAAAAATTAAACACCTTAGGGGTAATGAACAACAACAACTGACAACATAAACATAACATTAAAACCAACGAAATGATTAAAAGAATTGTTGAAAATGGCCCGTTTCACTTAGTATGCATGCTTCCGCGCTGCTCCTCATGGAATTGCGTACTCGTTGAAATATCCTTGGAGTGTTTTTTATTCTATCACAAGCTGCAACTATTCTTTGTCTTAATTTCTCTACAGTTTCAATGGGACTTGTGTACTCTAGTGTCTTAAGATAGCCCCACAAAAAGAAATCTAAACTGTTGAGGTCTGGGGACCTTGGCGGCCATTCCTGGGGCCCACCGCGATTTGGATAAACAGTTTGTAAATAATTACGTACAATTTTTTTCTTAAAAAATATCGAAGCCAATACTCGTACGCACGCCACTGTTGAAATTAAAAATTATTTTTGCATTGAAAAATATGCAACTTTATCAACTTTCACTACGTACTAAATATCAGTGAAATATCTGAAGCGGTTCTGAAAATATTACTCAAGTTCCATTTTTTTTCCTAAAACTTCAAAACCCCGAGTTTTTGTAAGGAAACATTTTTAGACCATAGCTTATAAAGACATCACAAAACTTTAATTTTTCATGTAGATTCACACTCTTAAATATTCGCACATCATTAAGGAACACCCTGTACAGACGTGAATGTTTCTCCAGTCCGTTTCTTTCTTATTTTCAAAAGCGGTTTGACTTTGTACTGAAGTAGGTCAATTTGTATGTTACCTTCCTAAAAGTTTGATATCGACCTTTCAGTCACATCTACAGGGTTATCCAAATTAAGTGTCCACCATTAGTAACTTTGTTATTAGTGAAAATACAAAGTTGTTTGAATTAGCAAACTAGTAGCATTTTTAACGCTGGTAAAAATGAGAAATAAAAAAAAACAATTGGGAGTCGTTATTTTGATTTTTTCAGTAAAATAACATTTTTTTAAATGGAAACCCCTGTATATTATATTTTTTTTCTGTTAAAGCATCAAATTTTAAACAAAAAAGTTCATAATGACTTTTCCGCTAAAGTCAAAAATAAAGTCAAAATAACGATAAATATTTTTAATTATTTGCAGTATTATAATATTAAGACGGCTATGAAAACAACATGGCGTTCGCGATTTGACAGCATTAAGATAAGCGACAAATTGTTAAACTGGACATACTCGCAACTAGAAGGCTTTGGAAAACAATGATAAAATCAAATAATGTCAAACATTAGTGTAAATACTTGTTTATAAGCTTTATTGTGTCATTAATTTAAAGAAAAATGTTCTCCCATGAAGAAAAGTGTGATATGTTAGAATGCTATTTAGTGTGCAGAAAATCCTCCTTGAGAGCAAGAGAATACTACAGTGAATTATATCCCGCTCGCATTCAACCGTATGAACGATATTTTCTGAGACTTTATCGAAGATTTAGGGGCAACGAAAATGTTTTTGCTAAAACAAGAGCAAAAAATTCATAATAAGCGAGGCCACGGAAATTGCAGTTATTGGATATTTTGAAGCTTATCGTGAGAATTCAATAGCAGATATTCTCAAGGACTCTAATTTCAGTTATGGTACTGTTCAAAGGATTTTAAAAAAATACAAATTTATTCCGTATAAGTACCGACCAGTTCAAACGCTTTTGGCAGGGGATCCAGAGAGAAGACTTGTTTTTTGCCATTGGTATCTTAGCTTCTGTCGCCAAAATGTAAATAACTTTCGTTACCTTTTATGGACAGATGAATCAAATTTTTCAAATTCTGGAATGTTTAATAGAAAAAACCACCATTATTGGTCAAGAGAAAATCTTTTGTTAGTACATCCAAGAGGCCCACAAGTCCGTTTCAGTTTCAACGTTTGGTGCGGTATAATTGGTTCAAAAATTGTTGGCCCGTTCTTTTATGAGGGAACCCTAACTGGTGAAAGATATGTGGAATTTATGTCAGAAATTCTGACTAATTTCTTAGACGAATTGGATCTTATAAGTAGACATCATCTGCATTTTCAGCAAGATGGCGCACCTGCCCACAACTCCAGAGGTACTTATCATTTTCTAAGTACTACTTTTAATGATCAGTGGATAGGAACAAATGGCCCAATACAGTGGCCTCCCAGATCACCAGATCTAAACCCACTTGATTACTTCTTGTGGGGTTACTTAAAGAACCAAATTTACAAGCGAAGGTACGATAACCTTGACGCGTTAAAGACTGCAGTTAGGGAAAAGATAACCCAGATAGATGGTAGGACCATACTTAAGACAGTTCGAGCAGTTGAAAAACGTGCCCAAAAATGTATTGAAGAACAAGGTGGTGTTTTCGAGCATCTTCTTTAAAAAAAATTGTTATTGTATTTTGTAAGATTATAAGTTGATGTTGAAAATAAAGTTTGTCGATACAATTTAATTGTTTCAGATTGGAGGCCATAACTTCAACAATTTGTAACCTAGGAGAAAAGTTATTGTAAGCTTTTTTGTTTAAAATTTGATGCTTTAACAGAAAAAAATATAATATACAAGGGTTTCCATTTAAAAAAATGTTATTTTACTGAAAAAAATCAAAATAACGACTCTCAATTTTTTTTTTATTTCTCATTTTTACCAGCGTTAAAAATGCTACTAGTTTGCTAATTTAAACAACTTTGTATTTTTACTAATAACAAAGTTACCAATGGTGGACACTTAATTTGGATAACCCTGTATATTCCATTTCCGCGATACTAACCGGTGCAGGTGCTGTTGGGGCGTTAAAAAGAAATATTTTCTATCGAACTTCTGGCACTCCGACAAAGCTTTGTGTTTCGCTCAAAGCCAGTCTACGTTAAAATATTCGAAAATGCTGACTGTACCCTTTGAAGCGCCAGCTCCACCTTGCTATGTGAATTTCGATCGGAATTCATAGGGTCCTACTTTTTTGAAGGTAACCACTTACGTGAATAGCGTTCCATGCTTATCTGGCCAATAAAACCGTGTATTGTCAGACAGCGATGAAAGTAAAAAATAAAAAAATAAAAATATGTTTATGGAGCTTGCAAGGCAAACTTAACGAAAACAATTCTTGAATAAGTTGGATAATAGTTTAGTGATCCTAGACGGCTTTGGACAACTAGCGATAAGATTAATGGAGAAACAAAATTCAAAGAGTGAATTGAACACAACACAACATCAGGAACAATAATCAAAAATGCTCAACAAATATGCGACCCATTTAAACAATTTTTTACTGATATAGCTGAGAACTTAGCAAATAATAAACGAGAAAATGCGCCCAATACTCAGCCTCCAGAAAGATCTTTCAACTCATTTATTTTGGATAAAGTAGAGTATACACCACTGTTATAAAGATAATATCATACCGACACACATATCTGGAAAAAAAAACAGATATTAATAATTATACACTAATATCAATAATATCCAGTATAGAAAATTTTTTTGAAAAAGTTTTATCCACTAAAATGATTCGATACCTTACAAAATAGAAAATTTTAAGTGAAAACTAATACTGACTTACAGAAATGAAGTCTACTTCGGTCGCAATAGTTCAAATTGTAAATCAATTACATCAAGATGTTGATAACAAAATTTCTTCTATTTGCATTTTTGTTGGTTTAAAGAAAGCTTTCTACACGCTAAATCACAAATTATAACTAGAAACATTGAAGAGAATTTGTTTGGAAAAAAAGCATACTCACTTATCGAAAATTATCCATCAACCCCACAATCTGTCCAGATATCAGGATCGTTTAGCAGCGAATTGTCTATTAAGTGTGGGAACAGTCTTAGGTCCACTGTTATTTAATATATAATTAAACTATATTTTACAAATTAACTATACTAAGTGACATATAAATCCGAACACCCAGTTTAAATGGTTTTATTTTAATAAAAGTTGGTGAATGTATTTATCTTACTGTATATAACAAGTGAAGAAATGTTCAGCCTTATCAGTTGGACATTCCGGTTTTTATACTGCTTTTTTTTTAATTCACTAACGCTCTAAAAATGAATATTTCAGCCGCAGTAAAGAATCAATGTTGGCGGATTTTGGTTCTTGACATCCTTTACGATCGGTTACGATGCCTAGAGTGCGGAGACCTGTACGATTTCGTCAACTTAGTGAGTTTGATAGGGGCCGTATAGTGGGACTTCGGGAAGCTGGACTTTCTTTTCGGGAAATTGCAGTTAGAGTGCAAAGAAGTGTAGAGACTGTGGTTAGGTGTTGTCAGGCATGGCTTCGAGAAGGCCGTACGCAAAGAGCAAGGGGCACTGGACACCGCAGTAGAACAACAGACCGTGAAGATCGCCGCCTAAGATTATTGGCTTTGAGGGACCGTTTCTCCAATACTAGGTCCATTGCAAATGAATGGTTTGCAGAACACGGAAGACCTATCGGCATGCGAAGTGTTTACCGACGAATGAGAAGTTTTGGCTTGTTTTCATACCGGCCACACTGGGTCCTCCCTTTAACTCGAGAACACCGACGTAATCGCCTTGAGTGGTGCAGACAACGGTCACTCTGGGATCAGGAATGGAACAGTATTATCTTTAGTGACGAGTCTCGATTTTGTTTAGGCATGCACGATGATCGTGCCAGGGTTAGAAGGCGACGTGGTGAAAGGAGGAATCCACAGTTTTTTGTTGTAAGACATGTTCATCACACTGTTGGAGTTATCGTTTGGGGTGCTATAGCTTATGGTTCCAGGTCACCTTTAATCTTCATCAGAGGTAACACGAACGCGCAGCGTTTTATCCACAAAGTTCTAGAACCCCATCTTTTACCCTATCTTGACACCCTGGCAGATCCAACTTTCCAACAAGATAATGCCCGACCACATGTTGCAAGAGTCACAATAGACTTCTTTCAACATAATGTCACATTGTTACCATGGCCACCAAGATCTCCCGACTTATCCCCAATTGAGCACGTGTGGGATATGATGGGTAGGAGATTGCTCAATTTGCAACGTCCTCCTCAGACTCTAGAAGCACTTCGAGAGAAGTTGGTGGTTGCTTGGAATGAGATACCACAGGAGGACATTGACCACCTGATCAGAAGCATGCCTAGGCGCGTTGGAGGATGCGTAGCGCATCAGGGTCCACACATTATTAAAGGTCAAAGGGCTTTAAAGCAGTGCAATCATTTTGAAATTTTTTTCATTTACTCATTATGCTTCATTAAATACTTATACAAAATTTTATTAAAATAAAACCATTTAAACTGGGTGTTCGGATTTATATGTCACTTAGTATACATTTTTACCTTTAACTTCTGTAAAGAAATATTGTTCTTCCGATTCAGAATGAAAATGGAATGTCTTCATCTTCTAACTACTGCTCATAATGTTTTTAATTGCAGGCTAACTCTAACCCAACCGCTGTGGCGCCTTGCGTGTTTATCGAGACCGTTCTCGAACAGATCGCTCACCGCAGTGTTGCCGCTGCTTGTGTTTATTATGAGAATTTACAAAATGTATGGAGCACCTTTTTGAAACATGATGTGAGTCATCAGAATTGCCTTTGCGAGTTATCGGTAGCTCGCGATCGCCGGGTTGGCGACCGCTGAATTAGAGGAATCAGTCACTATTTTCATTACTGGCGCTTGTCATAGTGACACAAACTGCGCATGCGCTTATATCGACATTGTCTAAATAATGCCTGCCAGTGATAATGCCTGGCCGTGTAAGCTCTTCAACAATTCCATGATGGTATACTAAGTGACATATAAATCTGAACACCCACTTTAAATGGTTTTATTTTAATAAAATTTTGTATAAGTACTTAATGAAGCATAATAAGTAAATGATAAAAATTTCAAAATGATTGCACTGCTTTAAAGCCCTTTGACCTTTAATAATGTGTCGATGCACCCTGATGTGCTACGGATTCTCCAACGCGCCTAGGCATGCTTCTGATCAGGTGGTCAATGTCCTCCTGTGGTATCTCATTCCAGGCAACCACCAACTCCTCTCGAAGTGCTTCTAGAGTCTGAGGAGGACGTTGCAAATTGAGCAATCTCCTACCCATCATATCCCACACGTGCTCAATTGGGGATAAGTCGGGAGATCTTGGTGGCCATGGTAACAATGTGACATCATTATGTTGAAAGAAGTCTATTGTGACTCTTGCAACATGTGGTCGGGCGTTATCTTGTTGGAAAGTTGGATCTGCCAGGGTGTCAAGATAGGGTAAAAGATGGGGTACTAGAACTTCGTGGATATAACGCTGCGCGTTCATGTTACCTGTGATGAAGATTAAAGGTGACCTGGAACCATAAGCTATAGCACCCCAAACCATAACTCCAAAAGTGTGATGATCATGTCTTTCAACAAAAAACTGTGGATCAACAAAATCGAGACTCGTCACTAAAGACAATACTGTTCCATTCCTGATCCCAGAGTGACCGTTGTCTGCACTACTCAAGGCGATTACGTCGGTGTTCTCGAGTTAAAGGGAGGACCCAGTGTGGCCGGTATGAAAACAAACCAAAACTTCTCATTCGTCGGTAAAGACTTCGCATGCCAATAGGTCTTCCGTGTTCTGCAAACCATTTATTTGCAATGGACCTGGTAGTGGAGAAACGGTCCCTTAAGGCCAATAATCTTAGGCGGCGATCTTCACGGTCTGTTGTTCTACGGCGGCGTCCAGTGCCCCTTGCTCTTTCCGTACGGCCTTCTCGAAGCCATGCCTGACAACACCTAACCACAGTGTCTACACTTCTTTGCACACTAACTGCAATTGCCCTTTCCCGAAGCTCCCGAAGTCCCACTATACGGCCCCTATCAAACTCACTAAGTTGACGAAATCGTACAGGTCTCCGTACTCTAGGCATCGTAATCGATCGTAAAGGATGTCAAGAACTAAAATCCGCCAACGTTGATTCTTTACTGCGGCTGAAATATTCATTTTTAGAGCGTTAGTGAATTAAAAAAAAGCAGTATAAAAACCGGAATGTCCAACTGATAAAGCTGAAAATTTTTTCACTTGTTATTTACAGTAAGATAAATACATTCACCAACTTTTATTAAAATAAAACCATTTCAACTGGGTGTTCGGATTTATATGTCACTTAGTATATATCTGTATTCCCACACCAAAACCGCAGCTTTCACCTAAATAAGCACTCGACAATATGGTGAATGAGCTACCCACGCGTATACCGGAATTGAAATTCAAATTCTCCAATTTCAATTCCGAAAGGAATTATTCCGGCGATCATTACAATGGTATAGAGTAAGAGAATGGTAACAAAACAGATAGAGAATAGGCATCATCAAATAAGCACGTGAACATATTGAAAATACAAATATAAATATCTTAAGCATATTATAACTGCCTTTAGTCAAATTCTCGCTGATCTTTGAGCTTGGTCTTGCTCAATTGTAATTTGAAAAGCATTTGCTGTGACAACAGAAACATTTTGGTTTCGAAAATAATGGTGGAGGCTAAAACTAATTACTATTTCGTGACAATATACAGGGTGGCGCATCGAAAACGAAACAGACGCATTTACTGGCAGTTCAGTTTTTGCTTTGGAAAAACTTTGAAGAATTGTGAATGAGTGCCTTTAAATTACTCCTCAAATATTGCAAAATGTGCTACAAACTTTCAGCAAAATCATTATTATTGCATGGAGAGTCATTGTGGTCATTTTCAACATTTACTTGCCTAACGGGTCAGTTCCTTCTTCATTTTTACTGCCAAGTGTATTGATCTCCACTAATGATGATGTATTAGTTTTATTTAAGCTTTAAATCAATACTACTGAACTGAAGTACATTAATTTTATATCATTATAAGGGGTATTGAAAGACCTTTAAAATAAGGTATCACTCGACCCCCCTTTCCATTTAAGATGTTAGGGTTGGTGTCACCCCCGCCCAGGGGGCTGCATGTGCTAACGTGATTTTTTGCCAAACTTGTGTCCCCCTCGAAAACAAAATCGACGGGTCTGAGCGTTTTTTAAAAAAAAATCTGAGCTGCCAGTAAATGGGTCTGTTTCGTTTTCGATGTGCCACCCTGTATATTTATTTTTCATTTTTATTTATCATCATCCAACAGGTATAACACATTTCTGGGATGAGATAATAAACGTACGATAAACAGATACCGCATTTAAAGACTAATAAAAATGAGGAACATGCACAAGAAAAAGTGGAGTAATAAATAATATGAAATTTAATGACAGGATAAGTTGGCAAAAGCTGCTGCGAACATGAAAACTCATCTATATTCTTTGAAATATAAAAACATTTAAGTATCAGTACAGGAGTTATGTAAAAAACCTAAAAAACGTCAAAAGAGACGACAAAATGTCAACTAAAATGCTGCCCATGAAATATATCTGTAAGATGTACTAGACGAGTTATTTGTGTTGTCCTTTCTGAAGTGAGGTTATGTTCAAAGTTATACATTACATTTTTTCTGTTTTTTTTGCGTTTTACAAAAACTTTGAGAAGCATTACGAGATATCAGCGTTGTGTCTGATTAAGTCATATCACAGAAAAATTTGGAATGATGCATCCCATACCAAAAATTTTCACACTGTCTCATCTCTAGGCGCTGATTTGTATTTTCTACTTGACATCGTATAATAAAATTCAATAAAACTTAAATTTATTAAAATTAATGTCATATTTTCTGACTTGTTACTTTTAACATACTTCACCAACCAGGGACTTTCTTTACTTATTATTATTATTATTATTATTATTATGATAATTGAGATGAGCAGAGTACACAGTACTATAAGCTCATGCAGTAAATATAGTGTACGGACACGTAACACAAATACATCAAATAGAAAAAAATAAAAAAGACAGTTCATAGCTATAAAGTTTGTACACTCCTCCAGCTATCATACTGCACTTTGAAGCTATTAACTGAAGTAGCACCAACCACACTTTCAGGTAAACTATTCCAGGTGTTGAATATGCGGTTGGGAAGAAACCACTGTCGGACTGTTCTTTTAAATGGCTCCTTATGCAGTTTGAAGCTGTGTCCGCGTAGATTGCTGCGCGACAGACGCTATAGATGCATGAGGTTGGTGCCCATCAAACCATGAAGTATCCTGAACGTAACTATAAGATCGCCACGAAGTCTTCGCTCAGAGAATGAGGTCAGGTTGAATAATTCAAGGCGATCTTCATAGCTTGGTCTTCGTGCTCCAAAAGGGATACGAGTAGCCCGACGCTGTACTGATTCGACGAGATTTCTATCGCGCAGAAGCACAGTGTCCCATACCGGGCCATCGAATTCAAGAATTGGCCTCACGAATGCCTTGTAAATGTAGGCGCAAGTGTTGACATCAAACATTACTTATGGCTCTCTTTTTCTTGGGGACGCAGAAATTGAGCATATTGCATACTGCATGCGACAACTTTTCCTACAACATTCAGATGTATCTGGTTTTTTGATGCTTCAAAAGTGATGCTTTATGAGTCACATTTTTACGCGTTTCTCGATAATCGAGTGCCGTTTGATAATTAACATCTCCTTGAGGAACGTCCCGGACGTGAATTAATATTCGCATTTCGCAGTAGGCTGTGACACCTACTTAGGAGTTTGATGATGAATTTTGGAGGTTTGGTTCGTTTGTGTTAAGTGTTATTAAGCAGTGCCAAATCGCAATGAAAAGTGTTTGGTTTCCGTATTTTTTAACGATTTTATAGCAGAGCAGGTTAGACGAAATATAGGCAACCACTATTGCAATACTGTGTAAATAAAAGTGCTACTGAAATTACAGAATAGTGCAGTTATTGAATTTCTGTGTTATTTGTCTACAAACAAATGACTGGCGGCACCAAGGTCACCATTGACATTGGCTTTAAAAAGACTTCTAGTTTCTGAATCGCCTCACCCAAATTCCTTCTCTTTTGTCAAAATTCGTGTATATGGAGTTTCAAAATTACGATTGCAGTGCGTTTCCATCAATAACAAAATTTATATTTATTTTGACGATCATAAGCGCAGTAATTCAAGCATACTTCAAATATTTATTTATAGCTCTTAGGTTCATTACTCACAGGTCACCACGCATCGTAACTACAAGATATATAATTTTAAACCGATTATAAAATAACAGTAAAATGTTACAACTCTGAGATCATTTCGGATAATAAATGATGCAAGACAAAATATCGAGGTTAATATCAAAATTATGGCAGAAGCACTGAAACATCAGGGGCGTTTTTGGGGCCCAATACCAAGGCACGGCTCCTAAAAGGAGCTTGAAGGCACATTGTAAATAAAAAGTCAAAATCTGCAGGTATCTGGTTAGAGACAAAAACCGGCGCTAGCCTTCTTTTCTCCAGTTTACCGGAGTTCGGAGTCGCACTCTGAATTCCTGCATGTAGAGATGTGAATCGGATTGATCGTACAGGAAAGGAGGTCGTTAAAAGCACTGGACAACAAATTTTAGTTTTTTAATTGTATCTTGTGGGAAAAGCGCACTTCTTTGTTAATTTTGGGTCGCTGAATCCAAAAATGACAATGAAATAAAAAAATTAGTTGCGGTTTAGAAAATAAACTTTTTATTTTTAAGGATATATTAAAAAAAGTAACAAGATTCATATACTTATAAGAATCACTATATGCGCTGTCTTTCTGCTGTTCTTTTATGGATCGTTTCTGGAGCATCTCTACGAAGAGTCCTGCAAGCCTGGAAGGATTCCACTTTCCCTGGTACCTTTTTTCCATTGTTAAAATATCCTGATGAAAACGTTCGCCGTGCTCATCACTTACGGCTCCGCAATTGTCATGAAAAAAGTCCAGGTGTGAGTGTAGGAAAGAGACATATTACAGCCCATCTTTTGATACGATGACAGCATATTTTTGACAAGGGTTTTATAGTTGTCAGCTTTTCTATTTCCCAAGAAATTAGTGACCACCAGACGGAAATCATTCCAAGCAGTTTTTTCAATACCTGTTAAAGTGTTTTCAAACTGTGTATCTTTCAAAATATTTCGAATCTGTGGCCCAACAAAAATACCTTCTTTAACCTTTGCCTCACTTAGTCTTGGAAATTTCTGACGCAGGTATTGAAAAGCTGACCCATCTCTATCTAATGCCTTGACAAAGTTTTTCATTAGGCCCAACTTGATATGCAGTGGTGGTAATACATTTTTTTTCGAATCTACTAATGGCATATGCTGTACATTTTTCTGACCTGGCTCTAGGAATTGACGAACAGGCCAGTTCTGTCTGGTGTAATGAAGTGCCTTTGCCCGACTGTCCCATTCACACAAAAAACAGCAAAACTTTGTGTAGCCTAGCTGCAGCCCAAGTAAAAGTGCAACAACTTTCAAATCGCCACAAATATGCCATTGGTGCTCATCGTATTTTATGCATGTCAATAGGTACTTCATATTGTCATATGATTCTTTCATGTGAACTGCATACCCTACAGGAAGAGATGGTAAAATATTTCCAATATGCAATAACACTGCCTTTAAACTCAATGTTGAACTGTCTATAAACAATCTCCATTCTTCTGGGTTATAGTTTATATTTAAAGCCGCCAGTAAGCCGTTAATGTTACTGCAGAAAACCAAGTTATTCTCCATATTGAAAAATAGTTCTAAGTCTCTGTGGCGTTTACGAAAAACACATACCGAAACATCGTCTTCTAACAAGTTCCACTGCTGCAGTCTTGATCCAAGTAACTCTGCCTTACATTTTGGAAGTTCTAAATCTCTTACAAGATCATTTAATTCTGACTGTGTTATTTTGTGCGGTTGGTGGCATGACGTGCTCGGTATAAAATCAGGATCTCTTGACGTTGATGGCATATCTTCTTCCTGACGAATCACTCGATCGCCATGATCTGATTCGTTTTCTGATTCGCAAGTGTAGGATTCTGGGGGTTTTGGAATAGGATTTTCGTCACTGTGAGGCACAGGTCTCATCGCAGATGGTATGTTTGGGTAGTTAATAAACGATTTTTCTTGGACATACCTGTGGCTTGTCCAACACAAGGTACCATGCAAAAGTAACAATCATTAATATGATTTGTAAGCTCTCTCCAAACCATTGGGACAGCAAAGCGCATAGACCGTTTTTGCCATTTAACCAGCTCCTCAGACTTGAAGAACATGTATTACAGCAGATGTGGGGTGCCCACTGTTTGTCTTGATCACCTAGTTTACAACCGAAAAAAAGCTGATATGCCTTTGTTATTAGTGGAGTAATAGACCGTCTCTGAGACGCAAAAGTCACATCACCACACACGTAACAAAACTGATCTGGATTGTTTACACACTTTCGAGACATCTTGCATGAACGCTGTCAGCCAACTGAGGAAAAAATGGCTAATATAAAACAATATAATGTACATGTATGTATAACGTAACACAATCGTGCCGATTACATCATCTTTCATTGCCGAATATAAAAATGTAGCACGTGCATTCTTGTGAATTACAGTATATTAACACTGTCACAGCAGGAACACATATAATTACCGTATCTCTAAAACTTGAACTAATATTGAAAAAATAAGTTTCATTCCGGTTTTAGCACATTAAAAATAGGAATATTTTGTTGATTTTATTTGGGATATTTTTTGGCTGTTGATCAGTGTGGTTAATAAAAGAAATGTTGGATCCAACACTGATCCCTAGGGCACACCCGCGCTGACATTGTGGAACCTTCCTGAAAAGTCGGAGTCCTCGAGACCAAGGTTAAGTAGCAAACAATGGAACCTAGCCTAAAAAATGTATGTTCTTAAGGGTGAATGGAGGTCTTTTTTCTGGATAAGCTTTTCATTTAACGAGCAAGATGAAAAAATCAGTTTTTCGGGTAGGCATATTAGAAAACGTAAAAATATTTGACTGATTGGTCTACAGAAGTCATAGGACTAAAATTGACTCAACAAAATTAGAAGCAATTATAATTTTTTAGAAGCATTTCCTATGAAATCCTTTTGGGTCAGGTGTATCAGCCTCAGTGTATACTAGCAGGTATTTGAGTATTGGACTTCGGTAATAAGTTTTGCAACTATAATACCTTGGTCAAGTGGTTGGAAAGTTGATGTACAATTGAGGGGAAAAATAAAAATTTTATATTATTTATGCGAATGTTTCTTTTTTCTTTAGCCATTTTCCAATCTAGGTTTCGCAACTACTCTGTCATTATGTCTTGTCATCCAAGCTTTCTTATTGCATTTCCAACTTACAGGCAGATCATTTATGTTAATGTCTTTAAAAGCTCTGGGTTCAGAGATTTTCTTTTTCGCCTGCCATATTTATACAATGCCAAATTGTAAATATCTCTTTTGATACCTACCCCCAATACATTTTTCTTTCTTTAACGGGGGTCCTACAATCACGAGCACCATCTGCTGAGGTAACGGGAGGTAAAAAGGACACGAGGGTGGGCTGGGCCGAGACGGTCGTTGGCGCTACTTTAAAAGAGGAAAGGATGATTGCGGGTGCATACCAAGGTAAATTTTTATAATAACAGAGCCGGATTTTGATTAGCGATCTAGAATGTAAATAGTTTCTTATTTTGGTACTCAGCAAGTGATCATTTAGTATTTTTCATCCGTTGTTACTGTTCGTCGATATTGTGATGTTGAATTGTTGTTGTTGTGATTGTTCTTGAGTGCCTTTTTTTATCAAGGCTGATAATGGACAATAAAGGGTCATACGCGATCATTTTAATTACGAACGCAGTGAGTTTAATTCACGATGAGGTCAAAAATAGTGTGGGGCTAAGTACATTGGGGTAAGCGAATAAATTATTGCAAGAAGAGGTCATAGCGTGGAAGATGTGTTGCAGCTGTAGTGAGCCACAATACCCAGCGGCCTGTAGATGTGGTCTAAATACATTTGCGTTCTAAGCTTAGTCCAACCTCGCTTATCGCTAAGATGGAACAAAGACTCAAACGCAAGAACCTTGAAAAGAAACTCGGACCAAAAAAAGCTGATACAAAAATAACTAACAATTCGGATACCTCTTCGCATTTCTGTTACAGTTCCTACAATTAGAGTGCTTCAGCCAGTAATATATGATGGTCGATGTGGTGTTTCTAGAATTTAGTATCAGGATCGCAGAAGCGACGAGAGGTCATTATAAGAATTCAAGTTTCCCGCGAATTTTATATCAGGAGCGGACTGCAGATCTAATAACTCTTCGCATTTCTGTTATCCTGATAGCAAACCCCAGTTCCTACAATTAGAGTGCTTCAGCCAGTAATATATTATGGTCAATGTGGTGTTTCTAGAAATTAGTATCAGGATCGCAGAAGCGACGAGAGGTCATTATTAGAATTCAAGTTTCCCGCGAATTTTATATCAGGAGCGGACTGCAGATCCAATACCTCTTCGCATTTCTGTTATCCGGATAGCAAACCCCAGTTCCTACAATTAGAGTGCTTCAGCCAGTAATATATGATGGTCGATGTGGCGTTTCTAGAAATTAGTATCAGGATCGCAGAAGCGACGAGAGGTCATTATAAGAATTCAAGTTCCCCGCGAATTTTATATTAGGAGCGGACTGCAGATCCAATACCTCTTCGCATTTCTGTTATCCGGATAGCAAACCCCAGTTCCTACAATTAGAGTTATTCAGCCAGTAATATCTGATGGTCGATGTGGTGTTTCTAGAAATTAGTATCAGGATCGCAGAAGCGACGAGAGGTCATTATTAGAATTCAAGTTTCCCGCGAATTTTATATCAGGAGCGGACTGCAGATCCAAAGAAAATAAATAGTTTTATGGCGAATTCAATCAAAAACCTGACATTAACTACATTGATTTAGAGGTTGCTAAGCGAAAATTTTTAGGGAAACTTAAAAAAAGTGACGACAAGATTTTGCAGATCGAACAAGTCACCAAATCACAGGACTGTACTTTGTCGCGGCTTCATCGGAGGATAAGGTTGACAGCATCTCGATTTGATGAAGTTTGTAGAAGGCAGACAACAAGCTGTAAATGTTCTAGTAAACTCCATCATATACCAACCGAGTTTTCTAGTAACGCAATAAAAAAGGCAATACAAAAATCATTTCACACCGCAGTTCAGTCTTGTGGTTTGTCTATTGATCGCACACATCCATTTCTGGCAGCATCGCCTCCATCTATCTATTACAGTAGACAAGAAATGTACCTAATCCAGGTATAAGCCTACCTGTTTATTGCTTTACAAAACTACCTAACTGTTTCCTCTTATTTTGACGGCATAAGATATTTTTATGACTCTCATTCAATTTTTACCATGTACCACATGACCCTTGTAAACATAATTGTGTTTACTGACATGAATAAACGAATTGTAATTTGAGTTCTTGAATTTACTTTAGGAAAGTTATCAAATTATTTGAATACATTTTTTCCTAGTCGGAACGCACCGTCGCGTCGCTTGGACTCGCAGGACGAAACAGTAGACGAATTTCGCCCAAAAACCGATTTGCACTTCACAGCGTACGTTTCATTTTTTATTATTTCCAAATGAAACTCTTGCAGGGTGCTAAAAGCAAAGTCCACAGGGTGCTAACGATCCTTTTTTTCGATTTTATCCACTAGTATCTTTTTAAAATATCAAGAAGTTGAGCACAAATAGTAAGCATTTCAACCCACCATAATTCTTGCGCAAAGACAAAATTTTGTAAAACGCTCTGATAGCACCTTAGGCAATTATGTCCTGCTTATATCCAGAAAAACATCACAAACTTCAGAACACAAACTGAACGTAACGGCGAAATGGGTACATTTCACGGGTCATGAAATTCAAATGGAAATGCAGGTATAAAATCTACCAAATTATCGTTCTGAAAAACATATTTCCTTGACATATCGATAATCCTGAAGTTCCACTCTAAATTCCGCTATCCTTGACTGGAGTGATATCCGAATTCATTCTTCCCTACTGTCGGCAGTTACAGATAAATCTGTTGGCTCTTGGTGTCAAACGTATAGAGCAGGTACCGATTTTTTCAAATCGTGAGCACATTATTCGTCGGATTCTCGTTACTTAAATTTCCTGTAATCACTGGAATCAGAAGCTTCTTAATAATAGAACATGTTTGAAGGATATCAAAGATGCAACACTTAGAATCACCTCCCCCAACCCCCACTTTTTAACCAGTGCACTTTTTTTCTGTCAATGATAAGGAACCCCTGTAACGTCAAAAACACGGAGTTTCAGCAATTGTTACTTTTCTTTTTTGCCTATAGCACCGTTGCCACTGGACTAATACTACAAAGCTTTGGCATACTAGTAACCCCCGTGTGGAAATTTCATAAAAATCCGAGCGGTTATTTCCAAGTTGATGAGTGATACAGTTTTTCGTGATGTAGATGTCATATGACTTAAAAAAACATAACATCTCATTTTAGAAATTTTTCGCTATTACAATACTTCCTTTTTTCTTGGGGTGGTCTAAACATGAGCAAATTCCCAGGTTCCAGTCGAAGGTAGAAAGGCTACTTCCCTCATAGCGTAGGAAGCCCTTTGAATCAGCGGCACACAATTCCAAAGAATCCAAATGGATATCGCGAATCCAATATTTTGCGCTATTCCTCGAATCCGATCCATTTTTAACGATTTTCAGTATTTCCTTTTGAAATCGTTCAAGTTGCAACTTTTGTTTTGACGTTCCTAAATGAGAAACCATATCTGCATTTGTGACGTATGTATTGAATCGTCGTTTGCGTTTCGTGGTATCTGAGATCTCAGAAACAGTCCTTTCATATCACGATATACTCAGAGCCAGTCTCTTAAAGCTTAAGGCTGAGCTTGAAGCTTTTGTGCGGTACAAAGCGACGTCCATAATTTTATAATGAAGGTCCATTTCCAGGGAGACATTTTATGGAAAATGAAAAAGAAATAATCAGTTCTAAGATTCAATGAAGATATGACTTTTTTAGTTTATCAGAAGGATGTTAGGATTGGCCTATCTCAATCCATATTTTATATTTACTAGCTTACAGGTCTGGTTGAAAGGATATCAGAAATCTGTTTTCGTGGTAATCTTGATGTGTTACTAATGCATAATTATTTTTGAATTCCCCGTTCAATTTAAAACAAATAGTTTCCCTTGTAATGTAATAATTGAAGAATGCAATTTAGCAACAAATATCTAGTTTCTCTGGAATATGTCACTGACTTTTAACATCCGACAAGTCTCTGTTATCTAAATCTGCTCGCTGTGACATATTTTTCATTATTTAGTTTTTATAATCTTGTTAATAATGGTGAATTATTCAAATGCAGAGATGGCGTAAATGCATTACGTATATGGCCTTGTCGACGGTAATGATGAGCAAGCCAGACGGATTTATCACCAGAGATATCCCGATCGTGCTTTGCCAGATAGTTGAATCTTTTCTAATATTCATCGTCGTCTTGTTGAAACTGGTTCTGTCCGAAAAGGAGCATCTTAAGTGTGAGAACAGCTGAAATTGAGGAAGCAGTGCTGCCCGAAGTCGAAGAACATCCTGAAATGAATACGAGGAAGATCGTTAGACACTTAAATATTTGCCATCAAATTGTTTGGAGAATTTTAGTGGATTTTTTCAAAAAGCCCACAAAATCCGCAATTCGAATCAATGATTCTGTTCACGGACGAAGCTAATTTTTCTCGAAATGCCATTCAGAATTTCCACAGTAATCATTTGTGGGCAGAAGAAAACCCCTATGCCGTAACCGAAACCCATTTCCAACACCAATATTCGGTTAACGTATGGGCAGGAATTATTGGCAATCACTTTACTGGCCCTTTCTTCTTGCCGGGACGACTTGACGGATCGACTTGCCTCAATTTTCTTCAACAACAGTTGCCTTTGCTGTTTGATGATTGATGATGTTCCGTCAGTAATAAGAAACAATATGTGGTAGCAAACGTATATTTTCTTAAATAGAATACCCTACAATCCATTGCATATTTGAATAGCGCGTCTAAAAACGAGAAGTTTGATATCACAAAATAAACGTACATTTGCTCATGAATTTCAAACGGAACTACCTGTATATTTCCAGAATGAACTAATTCACCAAATGCTTGTCGCTGCCACGCTCAGGCATTTAAGGTGCGCTGGCCAATAGCAGCGCTTAATTTGAACTAGGCGACGCACTTAAGCAGTAACCTAGATGCCTTAAGCAAGTCTTTCATTTAAAGTAATAAATATGTAGTTCGTTTTCTACGCTAAAATGCAGAATGATTCAGTGGCTGAAAATAAAATATTTTCTTCTAGGGTCAACAAGTATGAGACCTTTCCCGATGAAACTGAGCAGAACAAAGAAATCGTCGAGGACTATGTGTAATGAACAGTAATTAAAGTGATCTACAATGGGTATCAAGATGGAGTCGAAAAGAACAGTCGAACAAGGTAGGTAACCTTCGATTCATTTCAAATGTTTCTCTTAAAGAGCGGACTGTGACGACAACCAACTATACTAAGTGACATATAAATCCGAACACCCAAATTAAATGGTTTTATTTTAATAAAAGTTGGTGAATGTATTTATCTTACTGTAAATAACAAGTGAAAAAATTTTCAGCCTTATCAGTTGGACATTCCGGTTTTTATACTGCTTTTTTTTAATTCACTAACGCTCTAAAAATGAATATTTCAGCCGCAGTCAAGAATCAACGTTGGCGGATTTTGGTTCTTGACATCCTTTACGATCGGTTACGATGCCTAAAGTGCGGAGACCTGTACGATTTCGTCAACTTAGTGAGTTTGATAGGGGCCGTATAGTGGGACTTCGGGAAGCTGGACTTTCTTTTCGGGCAATTGCAGTTGGAGTGCAAAGAAGTGTAGACACTGTGGTTAGGTGTTGTCAGGCATGGCTTCGAGAAGGCCGTACGCAAGAGCAAGCGGCACTGGACGCCGCCGTAGAACAACAGACCGTGAAGATCGCCGCCTAAGATTATTGGCCTTAAGGGACCGTTTCTCCACTACCAGGTCCATTGCAAAAGAATGGTTTGCAGAACACGGAAGACCTATTGGCATGCGAAGTGTTTACCGACGAATGAGAAGTTTTGGCTTGTTTTCATACCGGCCACACTGGGTCCTCCCTTTAACTCGAGAACACCGACGTAATCGCCTTGAGTGGTGCAGACAACGGTCACTCTGGGATCAGGAATGGAACAGTATTGTCTTTAGTGACGAGTCTCGATTTTGTTTAGGCATGTACGATGGTCGTGTCAGGGTTAGAAGGCGACGTGGTGAAAGGAGGAATCCACAGTTTTTTGTTGAAAGACATGTTCATCACACTGTTGGAGTTATGGTTTGGGGTGCTAAAGCTTATGGTTCCAGATCACCTTTAATCTTCATCAGAGGTAACATGAACGCGCAGCGTTATATCCACGAAGTTCTAGAACCCCATCTTTTACCCTACTTCTCTGCCGCTTGTGTTTTTTTTCGTATCTCACTTCGTTTTCGAGAAAAAAAAAATAAAATCCGTTTATTGTAAATTGTAGATTACCGTAAATTGGTTCATTAATTTTTGCTAAAAAAGTCACAATTGGCTTGGAAACCAAAATAGATAAATTAGCCTCTTAATACAACAAATAATATTGCAAAATTTCAACAGAATCGAGAAAATATTTTTAGGACATTTATAATTTTTATTAATTTATTTTTTTAACAAGCAATCACCCTCTAGAATATCCCCATCTATTTTTCGAACACCCTGTATGTTATATGTTTTTGTTGATGCATTAAATTATATCGAACATCTGCGGGATCAACAGCAACATTGATGCTGTTCATCACTACCTGCAATCCAATCGTCCGCCGTGCTTTTCTTGGCGGAGACAAAAATCTCAGAGACTGCACCGATTAACCATCTCAACTTCCCAAACTACGAGGTGCACTCCAATCTGAGAAAGAACGGGGGAGTTGTGGCTTTTGTCCGCAGCAGTCTTTCCTGCTCCAGGGATCTTTCTTTGGAATCAGACCGGAAGGACATTCTGTGGCTTCGCCTCAACTCTAAAACATCACCCAAATTTATTTGCTGCCTTTATCGCTCTCCCTCGAACCATAACTGGGATGACCTACTCGAATACCTCGCCGTCCAGATCGACTTCCTGAACATCAATCACCCCGCTTCAGAGGTAGTTCTTCTCGGTGATTTCAATGCCCATAATGAGCTTTGGTTGGGCTCAAATAAGACCGATGCAGCAGGTCGTGCAGTCGAAGCGTTCGCTCTTACTCAAGGGCTGACCCAGCTGGTGACGAGCCTTACTTTTTTCCCCTGCGTCTCGTCACACGCCAGTAGCCTGCTGGATCTCTTTCTGACCACGCATCCTGCCCCTTACAGCACTGCTGTCCTGTCCCCCCTGGGTAACTCAGATCACGGTGTTGTGGGGGTTAGGTTTTGGTCAGAAGCTGCTGTGGCAGCAGAAACTCGCACAGGCCGCAAAACTTGGCATTACGGACATGCCGACTGGAAGGGGCTCAGAGACTTCTTCTCTAGCTTTCCTTGGAGAGATGTCTGTTTCACTGACGCGGATGCGTCGACTGTCTTGTTCTTCAATAACCGAAATTATCCACGTCGGAAATGGAGGAATACATCCCTCACACAAAATTCCTAAACCAGGGGTCCAACGGCTGGTTCAACAAATCGTGTGACACTGCTCGCCAGCAGAAGATCAAGGAACCTACTTACAAACCCCACTGTAGAGAACAGACAAGCCGACGTCGAGTCCAGAAACAAATATAACGAAGCGTTCGCAATGCCAAAACCCAGCATGATATAAAAGTTAGGCACAGGGTAATGTCGCAGCGCAATGGCAGTCGGTCTTTCTGGACGCTGGCCAAGAAAGATTGAAAAGAACTTCTCACACAGTAGCCTTCACCACTTAGGTGTCAGGATGGAACTATTGTATTCGACTCAAAGGCCATGGACGTCCCACCAACGCCCAAGTGCCGTCAATTCAAAGGGTTCCCCACACTATGCGGGAGGTAACATTCAGGCATAAGACCGTAAGACGAGTGCTCTTGTCGCTTGACATCAACAAAGCTACTGGTTCGGACTTTGATTCCTGCCACTGTACTGAAGAGGATGTGCAGCTGAGCTTGCTCCAGTTCTTTCGCGTCTCTTCCAGATATCTTATGAATCCGGCACCTCCCAGAAAACTGGAATTTGCTCATGTACAGCCCATCCCAAAAAAAGGATCTAAAACCGACCCTTACAACTACAGGCCTATAGCTCTGCTTTCTGTTATAGGTAAAGTGATGGAGAGGTGCATAAATCGCGAGCTTCTGGACTACCTCGAACGTCACACCTTGATTAGCGACAGGCAGTACGGTTTCCGGCACCAACGATCCACAGGGGACCTCCTAGCTTACGTCACGCAACTGTGGAGTAAACTCATCCAGTCTCATGGTGAGGCCTCATGTCGTTGCTCTTGACATCACGAAAGCGT